>CM029015.1:192416150-192657644 GCA_016801055.1 Panax notoginseng | reverse complement strand
GGAGAAATTCTTATTGGAAAGCCCCATCTTTCTGGGAACGGCCTGGTTGTCATAAATGTGATTTGTAATATTATTTGTGAATAATTAATTATTGATTCATATGATAAGGAAATATTTATTTTATGTGGATATAAATGAGGGATATATTTTTGTGGTTAAAAATGAAGGAGTTAATGTTGAGGTTTTTATCAGTATTTTTGTCGGAATGGAGGTATTAAAAATCAGGGTTTTTGAGATATTTTGCGGGGGTTATAATTTTTAATTCGACCGTTGGATCGTGGTAATTTTTGGATATGTTATACATATATAAGTTGAGTATATGTCCACAAATTTTGAACCGTTAAAAATGAACGTATGATTTATTATGAATTTTACGAGATGACTGGTTCAGAAATTGTTGAATTTTCGGAGTTTATCATTTTGTGAAAAATTCTAGAATTGGTGGGCCCCACCACTGGTTGGTGTGAAGAAATGTGCTGAATTTATATTTCAAATGTGGTGGGTGGGAATAGTAGCAGGTAAAGCCATCAGGTTGCAGGTCAAGTCTGCTTCGGCTACTAAAATTTTCCTATAAATAGAGGGCTAAGTTAGAATTGAAAATCACACCAGAAACAAGTTTTCTCTCTTTCTCTCTCTAGATTATTGAGTGTATTTTGTGAGTATTTAGATACTTTGAGAGTTTCTATTCATCAGAGCAAGTTTCTTTCAGCCTTACCGGTATTCCGACCAGAAGTACTGATATTTTGAGGTAAGGGATATTATTTTCTTCTTAAATGATATTATTTTCTTCAATATCATTATGCTGAAATATTTGATATGAGTTTTTATCAAATTTGGAACTTTTGTGTCGGGGTTACTATTCACGTATACGTTACTATTCACGTATACGGCACTATTCACGAATACGGCACTATTCACCGAAAAATAAAATTTTTCTTTTTGTCCAAGATGTCTATTATGGTTACTATCTTTGATTGTATCCATGTTTTGATCTTTATTTTTGAATTCTGCTTCACAATTGATTATTATGAAGTATTATTGATCTTGGATAAACTGTTATACGAATCCCTACTATTTGTCCTTCTGTCTCACTGGATTCGTTCTCTTTAAGATATTTTTCATCATCCTCAGTCCTAAATGATGATATTACTGAATATCTTTGGCCTGTAGTGCAAAGATGTATGATTACTTGATGAATATCTTTGGCCTGTAGTGCAAAGATGAACAGGTGTTGAGATGAACATGACTGACAGGTGATACAAATGAATATCTTTGGCCTGTAGTGCAAAGATGAATATTTGGATAAAGATGATTATTAATTGATGTTACAGGGATAAAATATTGATGATGGACTTTTAAATCTTAGAAGATAGTAGAATTCTTTCTCTACTTGACTCTTCTAATGGTTTGTTGTTTCCGCTGCAGTTGTTGATCTAAAACTTGTTGTCGATTATATTCTATCAGATTTTTCCCTGTTGAAGACTAACGATAATTTGTTGTATATTATCTTAGTCATAATATTCTTTACTGGGCTAGTTGAGCTCACCCTTTCTTTTTGTTCCATTTTTCTTCTCAGGAGGTGAGAACATAGCAGGATCTAGTCGGGGTATAGAGTGATGTTCTAGAAAGATGTTTTAGCAGTCCTCACTATTTCTGTAAAATATGTTTGAATAATTGTATTGAGGACTTATTTGAGTGTGGATATTGTCTAGAAGATAATATTTGTATTTAAACTCACAGTATGTGTTGTCGTATTTTGCACGACAATTGTATTATTGAAGTTGTAGTTTGTTTTCTGTACCATGTATTGGCGACTCAGAATGGGTATTGTATACCTATTTTGGGGCGTCACAGTTGGTATCAGAGCTTAGGGATATAATCCCTGGCTGAGATGTGAGATAAGAACTAGGAGGGGAGAGACGGGGAATTCCTTCGCTAGTATGACCTGACTAAGTTTATTTGGTGTTTATTTGGTTGGTCAGAGTATAGGGATAATATATGGCATGCCTATTAACCCTTGTTTTATGACAGTATTTAAGAATGGCAGCTGAGAACGTTAATAATGGAGTAAATCAGACCGTGGAGACACCTTTGATCACCACCCAGGGGAACGTGCAATAGGAAGGCAATATTCCTCCTGTAAACAATGTTACCGAGCAAACGATGAACGATGGAATGTTTAGGAGCTTTTTGCAGTTCATGCAAAATCAGACGAGGGAGACTCGTGTGCAGAATACAGGTGGAATGATAACAACGCGCGGTTTATCACAGCCAAGCAGTTCAAAGAATTGGGACCACCAGAATTTATGGGAAAGCTGGATCCGATCATGGCGGAAACGTGGATCAAGCAAATTACCAAGATATTCGATGTCTTGGGATGCACGGAGGAACAAAGGTTCCATTCGCCACTTTTATGTTCCGCGGTGAGGCAGACTACTGGTGGGAGTCTGTGAAGCGTACCCAGCCTGACGCACTCAACATGTCCTGGGAAACATTTCAAAAACTGTTCAATGACAAGTACTTTCCTAAAAGTATTCGTCATATGAAGGAGGTGGAGTTTATCAGACTGGAACAAAACAACATGACGGTGTCCCAGTACGAGGCGAAGTTTACAGAGTTATCCAGGTTTGCACCTCATTTGGTCGAAAATGAGGAACGAATGACAAGGATGTTTTTGAGAGGTCTAAAACTCGAGATTCGACAATATCTTATCTCTATAAATTTTCTTTATACTCAGATGTTGTAAACAGGGCTCAATTATTAGAGCGAGATAATGAGTATGTGCAACCGAGGGACCACAACCAGGGTGATACCGGTGGCGGCAGTCATCGAAGCAATGAAAACCAGCAGGGAGAAAAATATTCGGACAAAAGCGGTAACCACTCTGGTGGTAATCGTGGCTGTGATAATAAAAGGAGCGAGTCGGGAGGAGATTTCAAGAAGAGAAGGTACAACAATGATAATGTGAAGACGTCAGCACAAACATCAACTGTTTCTAGGGGAGGAGAACGACCACCGGTCGTATGTTACAAATGTGGAAAGAGGAACATATCAGCCCAAACTGCCCACAACAATCCAAGGTATGTTATAACTGTGGTAAGGAGGGTCATATAGCTCGAGAGTGTTCTGTAGTAAAACCAAGTTCAGCGGGGATGGTGACTCCAAAAGTTGTCCCGGATAAGTCAAAATCAGCGGTTCCTGGAAGAGCGTTTGTCGTGACTGGCCAAAACGCGAGAAACCCAAACGAGGTGATCACGGGTAAGCTAATCTTGAATTCTTGCGAAGTTTATACTTTACTAGATACCGGTTCTACCCATTCTTTTATCTCTCCTGCTTGTGCTCAACGTTTAAACTTGACTCCGGAGAAATTGGACTTTGCCTTATCTGTTGAAACTCCATTGGGTGAAACCTTCGTTACATCTACAGTTTATAAATCTTGCATGATCCAAGTTGGCACTATCACATTACCTGTTGATCTTATCTCTTTAAAGATACTTGCTTTTGATGTGATTTTAGGAATTGATTGGTTAACCACTCATCATGCTAAAATTGATTGTTTTCGTAAGGTTGTTAGTTTTCATATTCCTAACCAACCTGTCATACTAATTCAAACTACTAAACCACTAAAATCAGTCACTGTCATATCAAGCCACAAAGCTATTCGTTTATTGAAAAACGGATGTCAAGCTTTCTTAGCCCATGTTATGGATTTGAACAAAGACAAGTCAGATTTCAATAATATTTCTATTGTTAGAGAATTTCCGATGTATTTCCTGAAGAACTTCCTGGTCTACCCCAAGAACGTGAAGTTGAATTCTTTATTGACCTTGAACCCGGTACAAAGCCCATTTCTAAAATCCCATATCGAATGGCCCTATTGAACTTCAGGAGTTAAAAGTCCAACTACAGGAGTTGTTGGACATCGGTTTTATTCGTCCTAGTACATCTCCTTGGGGTGCTCCTATGTTATTCGTAAAGAAGAAAGATGGGAGTATGCGACTTTGTATCGACTATCGAGAATTGAATCATGTCACTATCAAGAATAGGTATCCGCTACCTCGCATTGATGACCTATTTGACCAGTTGCAAGGAGCACAATTCTTTTCAAAGATCGATCTTCGTTCTGGATATCATCAGCTACAGATTAAAACTGAGGATATTCCAAAGACTGCCTTCAGAACTCGGTACGGGCATTATGAATTCTTAGTCATGTCTTTTGGATTGACTAATGCTCCTGCTGCTTTTATGGATATGATGAACCGTGTATTCAAAGAATATTTAGATCAGTTCATTGTTGTCTTTATTGATGACATCCTCATGTATTCCAAAAGCCGTGAAGATCATGAGCGCCATTTGAAGCTGGTACTACAAAGGCTTCGTGAAAATAAGCTATATGCCAAATTGAAAAAAATATGAGTTCTGGCTTGAGGAAGTAGCATTCCTTGGGCACGTGGTGTCAAAACATGGAGTATCTGTCGACCCGGCGAAGATTGAAGCCATACAAAGTTGGGAGCAACCGAAGTCGGTAACCGAAGTACGTAGCTTTCTGGACTTAGCTGGTTATTATCAGAGATTTGTGGAAGGATTTTCTCGAATCGCTACTCCGTTAACTCTGCTGACTAAGAAAGATACAAAATTCGTATGGAGTGAGGAATGTGAGATGAGTTTTCAAGAACTCAAGAGGAGACTCATTTCGGCACCTGTTCTGACAATACCATCTGGTTCAGATGGATTTGTTATCTACAGCGATGCTTCTGGCAAAGGGTTAGGATGTATTCTCATGCAACATGGAAAAGTCATAGCCTATGCCTCACGACAACTCAAAGAATATGAGAGGAATTATCCCACTCATGATTTGGAGTTAGCAGCAGTCGTTTTCACGTTGAAGATTTGGAGACACTACCTGTATGGGGAGAAAGTGGAGATCTATACGGATCATAAAAGCCTCAAATATTTCTTCACCCAAAAGGAACTCAACATGCGGCAACGACGTTGGCTTGCGCTGTTGAAAGATAACGATCATACCATCCAATATCATCCTGAAAAAGCGAACGTTGTAGCTGACACATTGAGTAGAAGATCATACGCGGGTACGAGTGCAATGTTGTTAACACAAAGGCCCATTTTGTATGACTTGCAAAGGATGGAGATAGAGATGAAGGCTCCAAGTACCCACATGATAATATCAAATATACGAGTAGAACCGACTTTAATCGATAAAGTTAAAGCTGCTCAAGCTACGGACATAGAGCTGATGCGTATGAAGAAGAAAGTGCAAGAAGGTGCTATTCCAGAAGCAAGAATCGATGAAGAAGGAATACTTCGAGTCAACACCAGACTTTGTGTTCCTAACAATTTTGACTTGAAGCATAGAATAATGATAGAGGCACACAACACACCGTTTGCAATCCATTATGGGAGTACCAAAATGTATCACGATCTTCGACACACATTTTGGTGGAGCAATATGAAAAGAGAGATCGCAGAGTTTATCTCGAGGTGTTTAACTTGTCAACGTGTAAAGGCAGAGCATCAAGTACCAAAGGGTCCGTTGCAAGCACTTGAGATTCCGAAGTGGAAGTGGGAACACATTACCATAGATTTCGTTACGGGTCTTCCCAAGGTTTCTCAAGGCATAGATGCGATTTGGGTTATTGTTGATAGATTAACCAAGTTTGCCCATTTCTTGCCTATACGTGAGACTTATTCCCTTGAACGTCTTCCTAGTATGTACGTAAATGAGATTGTAAGATTGCATGACATGCCAGTATCCATAGTTTCGGATCGTGACCCAAGATTCACTTCACGATTTTGGATTAGCTTGCAGAAAGCTATGGGCACAAATTTACGATTCAGTTCGGCATACCATCCTCAAACGGATGGATAATCAGAGAGGACTATTCAAACTCTTGAAGATCTATTAAGACTCTGTGTCCTAGATTTCAAAGGGAGTTGGGATAAGTAACTACCATTAGTGGAATTCTCCTACAACAAAAGTTATCAGGCGAGCATAGGTGTGGCTCCATTCGAGGCGTTGTATGAAAGAAAATGTCGTTCTCCAATATGCTGGGACGAGGTGGGTGAAGAGTTGGTACGCATGACTACAGAGAAGATCCAAACGATTCGACAACGTATACAAACGGCACAGGATCGATAAAAGAGTTATGCGGATCTTCATCGGAAGGACGTGGAATTTAATATTGGGGATCATATATTGTTACGTGTTGCACCATGGAAGGGAGTTACAAGATTTGGAAAGAGAGGAAAGCTCAATCCAAGATTTGTTGGTCCATTTGAGATTCTTGAGCGAATAGGAAATGTGGCATATAGACTCGCATTACCTCCAAGCATGTCTCGTGTTCATAATATTTTTCACATATCTATGCTTCGTAAATATGTTAAAGACCCGAACCACATTATTGAGTTAGAACCAGACGAGATAGCTGAAGATTTAACGTACGAGGAGGTACCTGTTAAGATCTTGGATAGGAAAGAGCATGTCCTACGCACAAAGGTTATACCACAAGTTAAGGTTTTGTGGAGAAACCACGCTATTGAAGAAATGACCTGGGAGTTGGAATCAGAAATAAAAGCGAGGTATCCTCACCCTTTCGAAATATCAGGTACGTACGTCAATTTCGAGGACGAAATTTCATAAGGAGGGGAGGTTTTAAGACCCTAGCTTATTAATGAATAAAATCAAATTTTCTCTAAATATTATTGTGAATAATAAGGGGTTAATTTGATATAATACTTTGGTTAAGGGTGAAATGTGCAAATTTTGCAAAATAAGCAAGTGGTTATAAAATATTCATTTTGTCGGGAAATATTCGTTTGGTCGTGGAATATTCTTGCTGTCGGGGAATATTCGTACGACGGCGCAGCCTCGTGTGGGCCCCATAACAAAAAGTGATTGGATGAAGAAAACGACAAGTATAAGTTGTTTATAATTAACGGCGTAGTTGTTACCGTTAATACTGTTGAAATACCCGGTGGTTAAAATACAGTAGCACACGGTATTGCACCAATTATTGATTCTTACGAAGGAAGGCACTACTCAATAATTGTTACAGTAGTTACTGTTCAATATTTTATTTTATTGATTCAATCATTGTTGCATTGATATTTTATATTATTGTTATTTCAATAATTGTCACTCCATAGTATTTCCCATTATCAGATCAATAATTCATATTATTTGAATAATATTATTAGATAACATTATTGGCAATGTCTAGAAAGCTCTGTCTAAGAAGAGGTTTGGTCATCTAATTGCGCGCCAGTAAGAAGAAATTCTTATTGGAAAGCCCCCTCTTTCCTGGGAACGGCCTGTTTGTAATAAATGTGATTCTGTAATATTATTTGTGAATAATTAATTATTGATTCATATGATAAGGAAATATTTATTTTATGTGGATATAAATGAGGGATATATTTTTATGGTTAAAAATGAAGGAGTTAATGTTGAGATTTTTATCAGTATTTTTGTCGGAATGGAGGTATTAAAAATCAGGGTTTTTGAGATATTTTGCGGGGGTTATAATTTTTAATCCGACCGTTAGATCGTGGTAATATTTGGATATGTTATACATATATAAGTTGAGTATATGTCCACAAATTTTGAACTGTTAAAAATGAACGTATGATTTATTATGAATTTTACGAGATGACTGGTTCAGAAATTGTTGAATTTTCGGAGTTAATCATTTTGGTGGAAAATTCTAGAATTGGTGGGCCCCACTCTTGGTTGGTGAAAAAATATGATGAGATTTTTATTTAAATATGGTGGGTGGGAATAGTAACAGGTAAAGCCATCAGGTTGCAGGTTAAGTCTGCTTCGGCGTGCTAACATTTTCCTATAAATAGAGGGCTAAGTTAGAATTGAAAATCACACCAGAAACAAGTTTTATCTCTTTCTCTCTCTAGATTATTGATTGTATTTTGTGAGTATTTAGATACTTTGAGAGTTTCTATTCATCAGATCAAGTTTATTTCAGCCTTATGCCGGTATTCCGACCAGAAGTACTGATATTTTGAGGTAAGGGATATTATTTTCTTCTTAAATGATATTATTTTCTTCAATATCATTATGCTGAAATATTAACATGAGTTTTTATCAAATTTGGAACTTTTATGTCGGGGTTACTATTCACGTATACGTTACTATTCACGTATACGGCACTATTCACCGAAAAATAAAATTTTTCCTTTTTGTCCAAGATGTCTATTATGGTTACTATCTTTGATTGTATCTATTTTTTGATCTTTATTTTTGAATTCTGCTTCACAATTGTTTATTATGAAGTATTATTGATCTTGGATAAACTGTTATACGAATCCCTACTATTTGTCCTTCTGTCTCACTGGATTCGTTCTCTTTAAGATATTTTTCATCATCCTCAGTCCTAAATGATGATATTACTGAATATCTTTGGCCTGTAGTGCAAAGATGTATGATTACTTGATGAATATCTTTGGCCTGTAGTGCAAAGATGAATAGGTGTTGAGATGAACATGACTGACAGGTGATACAAATGAATATCTTTGGCATGTAGTGCAAAGATGAATATTTGGATAAAGATGATTATTAATTGATGTTACAGGGATAAAATATTGATGATGGACTTTTAAATCTTAGAAGATAGTAGAATTCATTCTCTACTTGACTTTTCTAATGGTTTGCTGTTTCCGCTGCAGTTGTTGATCTAAAAGTTGTTGTCAGTTATATTCTATCAGATCTATCAGATTTTTCCCTGTTGAATACTAATGATAATTTGTTGTATATTATCTTAGTCATAATATTCTTTACTGGGCTAGTTGAGATCACCCTTTTCCTTTTTGTTCCATTTTTCTTCTTAGGAGGTGAGAACATAGCAGGATCTAGTCGGGGTATGGAGTGATGGTTCTAGAAAGATGTTTTAGCAGTCCTCACTATTTCTGCAAAATAATGTTTGAATAATTGTATTGAGGACTTATTTAAGTGTGGATATTGTCTAGATGACAATATTTGTATTTAAACTCACATTATGTGTTGTCGTATTTTGCACGATAATTGTATTATTGAAGTTGTAGTTTGCTTTCTGTACCATGTATTTGGCGACTCAGAATGAGTGTTGTATACCTATTTTGGGGGCGTCACATTCAGACTTATATGTTGTTAGTATATTTGTTGAGGGTCATTGTCACCTATTAACAACTCCACGAAAAACACATTTGTTGCGATCTCACCGCAATATATCAACTGACCAAAAGGCCCTGAGTCAACAGCTTCAGATGGTAAATATACCATCGCATCAACAATTCAATTTGCTTGGAGTGCAATCGGGGGGGTTTGAGAATATTGGTTGTACACAAAGAGATTTGTATAATCTCGAAAGAGATAAGCGCAATGAGATGAAAGGACATGATGGGCATATGTTGCACGAGTTTTTAATGGGTGAAGAAGGAAAGAATCCATCATTTTATTTCAAAATTGAGTCAAATGATGAAAACATGATTACTCATTGTTTTTGGGCTGATTCAACCTCTAGACGGGCTTACAATTTTTATGGTGATGTAGTGATCTTTGATACTACGTACAACACTAATCGGTATGGATTAATTTTTGCGCCACTAATGGGGGTTAATAATCATGGTCAAACAATAATATTTGCATGTGCATTCTTGAATAATGAGACCATAGATTCATTTGTTTGGCTTTTCAACCAATTTTTGGAAGCCATGTCAAGTGATGCCCCTAAGATGATCATTACTGATCAAGATCCTGCTATGACAAATGCAATTTCACAAACTCTACTAACAACATTTCATAGATATTGTAGTTGGCACATTTTAACTAAATTTTCTAAGAAGATAGATTCAGTTAAATACAGTGCTTACTATAAGGAGTTTTCAAATTGCATATGGAAAACAGAGATTAAGGAAGAGTTCGATTTGAAATGGATAGAGTTGGTTGAGAAGAGTGGGTTAAATGACAACAAATGGCTACAATCAATGTTTGAAATTCGTGCTAAATGGGTGCCGGCATATACGAATCATGTTTTCTCGGCTGGAATGTCAAGTAGCCAACGAGCTGAAAGCTCTCACTCATTCTTCAAAAAATATGTTTCAAAAAATAATTCATTGGTGGATTTTATGATTCAGTTTGGTAGGGGACTTGAGCGTCAACGTCATGAAGAATTATTGGCGAATCACAAAGACATGATTGAGAAGCCTAAAATGAAAATGCTTCACGACTTTTTGGTGCATATGGTTGATATCTATACACATGATATATTTTTTAAGTATCAGGATGAGATGTGGGAGAGCTTGACTTTTAAATTTGAGCTTATAAATGAGGATGAAGATATAGTAGGATTTTATGATGAACCCCAAAAGATATAGTAGGATTAATTAGTGCTTCATGTTTTGATCTGGTCATTGCTAGTCAGTGTTCAGCTTCTAAAGCTATTGAAAAAGCAAAACAACATAACAGAAACAACATACATCTTCCACTGCAACTCTATGTTGCTCATTTTGTGTGTGCAGTAAGAAACAACATAGGGGTAGACATGAATCCAGATAAAAGCTTACACAAATACCCAAAGTTTTATCAAAAAAAGAAGAGCAAATACCAAAAAACTGTAATCTAAATTATCCATCCATTCTTAACAATTACATTCAGTGCAACCATTGGATATACCATAGTGTGTTGCTAGTGTTGGTTAAATAATGAACATTATCAAAATTACAACCGATTTAATAAAATTAACAACACCACCGCATATATAACATTAACCATTATGACAAATCGTTGAGTTAGTTGCAATTGACGCATTTCAATCTTCATCATCGCTAATTCGTTGGAGTCAGAATTTGTTGGATGAGTTGTTATGTTTAAACGCTCGGATGTGTCCATCTGCAACCTCCCTTGATTATGTAACACTCGAACATATTCGTCACACCAGCCGATGAAGTTACCACATTGCTGCATATTTTGGGACACAATAAATTTATTCACTTATGTAAAAGGAACAAGTATACAAAAATTGCAATACATAAATACATACCATTCTTGGGCAAGAATAATAGTGTCTACCCAGATTCTTTTCCGACATTGAAAGTTTTACTATACAAGGGCACATACCACAACGACATATAAATGGAGGCCATACGGATGTAGCAGTAGACGAATTTGATGACATATTTTTCTATCAGTAGAATAAATGAATAAATAAAATACTTTATTCAAAAGTAAAATCACAATTAAATTATAGTAGTAGTAGTAGAATGAGTTGAATCACAATTAAATACAGTAGTAGTAATAAAATACATTATAGTAGTAGTAGTAATAAAAAGGCGAACCACTAATACTAATGGATGAAAAAAAGCCTTTATTACAGGCATAATGAGTTGAATCCACTTGAATATATAAACAGAAAATGAATTGCTATATAAAAGGCAAACCACTTGAAAATTGCTAAGAACATCAAGATACCTGTCCTACTAGAACACAAGATAAATATGTCAAAAATCATCCAGCACCATGAGAACTTACTAAGAGGCTTAAAGGAAAAAGAGCACAAAAATCTCCAAACACGAAGTATTTTACTACTTTAAAAAGAAGTGCTAAACAGACACAGTCACACAAATGAACTATCCAGCTCTGTAGACTCCAAGCACCATCACAATCAAGAAAATTCCGAGTAACCCAAAAGTTAGAAACTTAAAGGTTATACGCAGATGAATAGAGGGGGAAATGGTTACTATTTTAAGAAGAATACTGAAGCAACCCAAAAGCTATAAAAATCCAATTCAGTATGAACAAAATCCAAAAAGGCAAAATGAGTTGAATCTATAAAATCCGATTCAGTATGAACAAAATCCAAAAAATACAAAGAGGCAACAAGGGTCACATAAACCTAGAAATCATCCAAGGTCAAAACCCAAAAAGAGTATATCGAAAAATTACCGCAAATCTTCATAAATTACGGTGGTTTACCGAATGAAAGTCTAGATCTGTTCGTTTGTCCTCTTATTCCTCTGATTCGACCTCTGATTCGTGTGGCTTGCTGGAGTTGGAGTCGACTTTGAAGAGAAATAGCAGCGATCGAGAGTTTTCCCCTTTGCTTGGAAGGGTTTGAGATGAATAGCCCCTAATTTGTTTAGACCCGAATAAGTTTAATTTTTGACCCGCGTGCTAATTCTGACCCGCGTGTTTGCTCCAGTCCGTTGCTGAGTCCGTTAATGTAGTCTGCCCCTGATCCCCCCTGTATATATATATATATACTTTGTATATTCATGTGTGTGTGTAAAGTGTAAGTATGCATGAGCTGGAAATTTTTGTTTGACCAAAACCGTGCCTTTATTGGGACATAGAAACCAAGTTGCTTTTCAAAAATCGTGGTCAAAACAATAAATGCAATGAAGTTAATTTTTGGCCCGGGCGGAACTTGATCTTCTACCGCGTAAAAGTTCATTTTAATCTGCACCATTCAATTCAAAAATATCTCATCAAAACCGTGCATTCAAAATCAGTTTTCAAAAATTACAATTTTACCCCAACTTCAAAAATTCTATAAATAGGGAGTATTTCATTCATTTGGTTTTTACCAATTCAGTGAAAAGAAAAGTCTACTCTCCTTACCTACATTCTCTTTAAAAGCTTTATATCTCTTCTTACAAAAAAGTTCTGATTAATTTTTGAAGAGAAAAATTGGTCCAAGTATTGAGATAAGTTTAATTTCTGTTGAATTATTTCTTACTTGTATTATATCTATAGATATACAAATACACATTGTTCTACACAATTTTATATATCTATATTTCATCTATTTGTCAAATAAAAGAATACTTGAGCGCCGCAAGGCTACGGAGATACACCTCTACGGAGAGGAATTCGAACCGTACGATTCCTTATAGTCTTCAGTAACCTTTTATCGACATTATTTATATAAATATCGTAAAATAGATACAACGCTTGATAGCTCAAAACGACACTGAGATACTGCTCCAAAAAGAGTAGTCATCCGAACTGGATTTGAGAATCGTAGTGATCTATTGAAAATATTTATATAAATATCAATTGTGAAAATTATAAATTTTGTCATAATTAGACGCCGCAAGGCTACGGAGATACACCTCTACCAAGAGGAATTCGAACCGTACGATTCCTTATAGTACTAAGTGACATTATCTATAAAGTTCACATAATAGATAAAATATTCTTATATATTATTTGAGTTAAACAGAAATATTTGTTATATCAGTTTGTGCTTAACTGATTTAAATATTATACTTGATTTGATTTATTCTTTTATACAAGTATTGATTCATAAAAATAATTCATATAATACTTGGTAAAGACTATCTAAGAAACAATTCTATAATATCCATAGAAAAACACTCTTTATTTTATAGAATTGTTAATTCTTTATAAAGTGCCTTAAAATCATATATTTCCTTAATCTGAAGCATCAGTGGATCTAAACAAAAGTTTTATCTACTTTAAAGAAGCTTATTGTTGAATATAAAAGTCCTTAAACTTTTATACATATATATTTGTTCCTATTTTTCTATCTACTTATTTGAGAGGCATTAATCTGTACTTAACTGTTATCAGCTTATTGAAGAAGCATATTGTTGTAAACTCATTTGTAAGTAAAGAAAGGATTAGAGTTAGTTTATTTTATGTACCTGTGAGAAAGACAAGTAATTCTTCGACCAAGACCAGAGTCTTAGAGAGGTCAGCAGGAAGTTGGGTCTCTAGTGTACTTGTGAGGTGAGGAAGAGGATGTTGTTTCAAGACTAGATCATAGAATATAACTAAACTCAAAAGGTGGTACAACTAGACTTGAGGAAGGAGCGGGGAGCTTTCTGTCCAAGATAGAATAGTTGAATAGTTGGATGTTTGTCTATAAAACTTTGTAAAGGTTTCTCCGCTTGTTGAAGGAGTTGTTATTACTGATAGTAATACTATCTCAAGTTCTAAGTAGGGACTTGAAACTGGACATAGCAACATACCAAAGGGTGTATGTTGTGAACTAGATAAATCTCTGTGCATTGTGATCGAATTTTTATCATCTTGCATGCTAATTGTTAAAATTGCTCATTAATAAAAAAAATCCAAAAAGGCCTAAATATATTTTTAACTTGTAATAATCTATTCAACCCCCCTTCTAGATTATTATTGACCTTTCGGTTATCACGGGTAAGCTAATCATAAACTCTTACGAAGTCTATACCTTATTTGATACCGGTTCTACCCAATCTTTTATTTCACCTGCGTGTGCTCAACGTTTGAACTTGACTCCTGAGAAATTAGACTTTGACTTATCTGTTCAAACTCCGTTGGGAGAAACCTTCATTATATCTACTGTTTATAAATCTTGTTTGATTCAAATCGGCACCCTCACATTACTTGTTGTTCTCATCTCTTTGAAAATACTTACATTTGATGTGATTTTAGGGATTGATTGGTTAACTACTCTGTGACGCCCCCAAAAACAAGTATACATCACCCATTCTGAGTCGCCAAATATATAGTACAAAAATAAATACAACCTCAGTAATACAATTGTCGTGCAAAATACGATGTAAGACCCCAACTTTTATAAATAAAGATGAATTTTCTATAAATATCATTTTTGAATATTATGGAGTTAATTTGATATAATGTTATAGTTGTGGGTAATATTTATAAATTTTGCAAAGTACGCAAGTTGTTATATAATATTCAATTGGTCGGAGAATATTCGTTTTAACAGGGAATATTCGTACAACGGCACAATCATTGGTGGACCCCACAACGGAATTATTGTCGGATTGAGAAAACGACAAAAATATTTTATTAAAAATAACGGCGGAAGTTTTACCATTGTTACTGTTGAACTACTCGGTAGTAAAAGTACAGTAATACGTGTGGTTGCATAGTAGCACACAGTATTGATTGTTAATGCTTATGTGAGAAGTCACTCAGTTTGATTTAATTATTGTCAGTTAATAATATGAATTATTTAGCGATAATGACGTTTTGTTTTATTCGTATTATTAACGTAATAAAACAGAAACATCTTTTTATATAAAACAGAATACTTTATTAAAGTTATTCTATAAATAGAATATATTATATTTTATTTAAAAGATTTTTTTTTAATATGGACCGTCAGATTAAAGTAATCAATCAGGACCGTTCATGGATTAGTTACTATGCATTCTATTTTTCTATAAATATCAGCTCATTCCTTCATTATTTCTTATGAATTCACTGAACTCTAGAGAGAGAAACTATAGAGAGAAACTATTGAGAGAGAGAAGAAGAGTATTCTGCTACTTAACTACTTCCTTATTTCAGCTCTTCTTTAAAACGGTAAGGGGTGTTATTCTTTCTTATTCATAAAGAGAACTGTTGTTATTCCATTTCTTATTATTCTGTTGGAATAACCTGTATACGCGGTCTACCCTATACTTGGTGACATTCTTCTATTATTCTGTTGGAACATCTTGTCTGTGTGTTTTACACCGGACTTGGTTCCGTTTTTATTATTATTCTATTAGAACATCCTGTCTGTGTGTTTTACACCGGACCTGGTTCCGTCTTGTTATTATTCTGTTGGAACATCCTGTCTGTGTGTTTTACACCGGACATGGTTCCATTATTTATTATTCTGTCGGAATATCCTGTCTGTGCGTTTACGCCGGACCTTGTTCCATTATTTATTATTCTGTCGGAATATCCTGTCTGTGCGTTTACGCCGGACCTGGTTCCATTATTTATTATTCTGTTGGAATAACCTGTCTGTGCGGTCTATCGCATGCATGGTGATTTCTTTTGTTATTCCATTCTTTCTTGTACTCAGTTGGTTAAGTTTTGACTTCTATACTCCATGAAATTTGTGGAATATCCTTGATAATTGCGTTTCATCCAGTATCTTTTCATGAAAATATTCTTCTAAGGATTCTTGAATTTTACTCACAAAGCAGTATCATGTTGACAATTTGGACGTTGTTAATTCTTGGATAAATTAATTCTTGAACTTGTTTTATTGAATTCTTATATCATTGTCATCATCCTCATGTTTATAAAATGTTAAAAGTCATCTGTGGCCTGTAGTGCATAGATGGACTTGGTATGATTATGACCAGGGATTATTCGGTATAATCATGACCGTAATGTTACAAATGATGTGGTAAAAGTCCTCATTGGCCCGTAGTGCATTGATGGACAGTTGTTGGCATGATCATGACCATTAATGAATGCACGAATATCCTTGGCCGTAGTGCAGGGGTGATTCGATGATGTGGATTATTTTATTAAGCTGAGTCCCAGCGATAACAGTGTTGAAAAACCTTTTAAATCATAAAAGATAGTAGAGTTTATTTTCTACTTGACTCTTTTAATGGATTGCTTATTCCGCTGCAGTTAAACTTGATGTCTATTATATTTTATCAGTTTAACATTGTTGAAGGCTAATGATAATTTATTCTGCATTATCTTAGTCATAATATTTCTTACTGGGCTAGTTGAGCTCACCCTTTCTTTCACTGTTCTCTTCAGGAAATGAGAACGTAGTTGGGGCAAGTCGGGGAACGGAGTGATGGTTCGAATGATAGTATTAGTTAGTAGTCCTCACTATTCTATGTAATAGTGTGTTAATAAATGTAATGAGGACTCCTTTTGAGTATGAATACTCTCTAGAAGATAATATTTATATTCAAACTCGCAGTTTATGTTTTGTCGTATTGTACACGACAGTTGTATTAGTAAGTTGTATTTGTATTCTGTACTTTGTATCTGACGACCCAAGATGGGTGATGTATACCTAATTTTGGGGGCGTCACAGTTGGTATCAGAGCTTAGGGATATGATCCCTGGCTAAGATGTGAGAATAGAACTAGGAGGGGAGAGACGGAGAATTCCTTCGCTAGTATGACCTACCTAAGTTTATTTGCATGTTATTTAATTGGTCGGTCATAATATAAGGATAATATATGACATACCAATTAACTTTTATTTTGTGGCAGTATCTGAAAATGGCATCTGAGAATGTTGAGAATAGCAATGGAGCACAGGCGACTGTTGATTCACCACATATCAATAATCAGGATAATGTGCATCAGGAAGGTGACAATCCTCATGCAAACAACCACACTGACCAGATGATGAATGATGGAATGTTCAGAAACTTTATGCAGTTCATGCAACAGCAGGTGAGAGCGGCTCTTGTCCAAAATATAAGTGAAAACACTGAAAACTCTCGGACGGTCACCGCTAAACAGTTCAAGGAGCTGGGACCACCAGAGTTTAAGGGAGAGCCAAAACCACTTATAACGGAGACATGGATAAAGCAAATTACCAAGATATTTGATGTCTTGGGATGCTCCGAGGAGCAAAAGGTTCCCTTTGCCGCCTTTATGTTGCGAGGAGAGGCAGATTACTGGTGGGAATCGATTAAGCGTACTCAACCTTCCGCACTGAAGATGTCTTGGGATAAGTTCCAAGAGCTGTTCAATGACAAATACTTTCCCGAAAGTGTTCGTCACATGAAGGAGGTGGAGTTCATCAAATTGGAGCAGAATAATATGACCGTGTCGCAGTATGAGGCTAAATTTGCTGAGTTGTCCCGGTTTGCGTTCCACTTGGTGGATAATAAAGAGCGAATGACGCAAATGTTTTTGCGAGGTTTGAAACCTGAGATACGTCAACATCTTATTTCTCATAAACTGTATTTGTATTCAGATGTTGTGAATAGGGCTCAGTTAGTGGAGCGCGATAACGAGTTAACGCAAACAAAAGAGAGCAGTCGACAAAATGATAATACCAGTGAGAGCAGTCATCGAAGCGGTGACAACAAGCGTGGAGAGAATCAACATGCCAGAAATGGTAACCACTTCGGTGGTAATCAGGGCCAACAATAAGAATGGTCATTTCAAGAAGAGGAGATTCAACAATGATGGAAAGACGTTAGCACCAGCCCCCGTTGTTAAGGAAGGAGAACGACCACCTATCATATGTTTCAAATGCGGAGGGGAAGGGCACATCAGTCCAAACTGCGCGATACCGTCTAAAGCATGTTATAATTGTGGAAGAGAAGATCATTTAGCTCGATTTTGTCGTTTGCCAAAAACAAGTTCAGCCAAGATGGAGACACCAAAGGCCGTCCCAGAAAAGTCAAAACCGGTAGTGCAAGGGAGAGCGTTTGTTGTGACCTCCCAGAAAGCAAGGAACCCGAATGAGGTCATCACGGGTAAGCTTATCATAAACTCTAACGAAATCTATACTTTATTTGATACCGGTTCTACCCATTCTCTTATTTCTCCTACTTGCGCTCATCGATTAAATTTGATTCTGGAGAAATTAGACTTTGACTTGTCTGTTGAAACTCCATTGGGAGAAACCTTCATTACATCTACGGTTTATAAGTCTTGTTTGGTTCAAGTTGGTACCCACACATTACCTGTCGATCTTATTTTATTAAAAATACTTGCATTTGACGTAATTCTAGGGATTGATTGGTTAACTACTCATCATGTAAAAATTGATTGTTTTCGTAAGGTTGTTAGCTTTCATATTCCTAATCGACCTATTATGCGAATTCAAGCAACCAAACCATTAAAATCAATCGCTGTTATCTCAAGCCATAAAGCTATTCGTTTATTGAAAAATAGATGTCAAGCTTTCTTAGCTCATGTCACGGATCTAAACAAAAATACGTTAGTTTTGAATGATATTTCTATTGTTAATAAATTCCCTGACGTATTCCCTGAAGAACTTCCTGGCCTACCGCCAGAGCGTGAAATTGAATTTTATATCGACCTTGAACCCGGTATAAAACCGATTTCCAAAGCCCCATATCGAATGGCTCCTATTGAACTTCAGGAGTTAAAGATCCAACTGCAAGAATTGTTAGACATTGGCTTTATTCGTCCTAGTACTTCTCCTTGGGGTGCTCCTGTGCTATTCGTTAAGAAGAAAGATGGAAGTATGCGACTTTGTATTGATTATCGGGAGTTGAATCATGTCACCATCAAAAACAGGTACCCATTATCACGTATTGATGACCTGTCTGACCAGTTGCAAGGAGCACAATTCTTTTCAAAGATCGATCTTCGTTCTGGATATCATCAGCTGAAGGTTAGAACAGAGGATATTCCAAAGACGGCTTTCAGAACTCGGTACGGGCATTATGAATTCCTAGTCATATCCTTTGGATTGACTAATGCTCCTGCTTCCTTCATGAATATGATGAACCGGGTATTCAAGGAATATTTGGATCACTTTGTGGTCGTCTTTATTGATGACATCCTTATTTATTCCAAAAGCCGTGAAGATCATGAGCAACAATTGAGGCTGGTACTCCAAAAGCTTCGTGAATACAAGCTTTATGCCAAGTTAAAGAAATGCGAGTTCTGGTTGGAGGGGGTAGCATTCCTTGGGCACGTAGTATCAAGTCGTGGAATATCGGTTGACCCGACAACGATTGAAGCTATTCAAAGCTGGGAGCAACCTAAATCAGTGACCGAAGTACGTAGCTTTCTTGGTTTAGCTGGTTATTATCGGAGATTCGTGGAAGGATTTTCTCGAATCGCTACTCCATTAACTCAGCTGACTCGGAAAGATACAAAGTTCGGTTGGAGCAAAGAATGTGAGAAGAGTTTTCAAGAACTCAAGAGGAGACTCATTTCAGCACCTGTTCTAACAATACCATCTGGCTCGGAGGGATTTGTCATCTACAGTGATGCTTCGAGCAAAGGGTTGGGATGCGTTCTCATGCAACATGAAAAAGTCATAGCCTATGCATCAAGACAACTCAAGGAATATGAGAGGAATTATCCTACTCATGATCTAGAGTTGGCAGCTGTTGTCTTTGCACTTAAAATTTGGAAGCATTACTTGTATGGGGAGAAGGTGGAGATCTTTACGGATCATAAAAGCCTTAAATATTTCTTCACTCAAAAGGAACTCAACATGCGACAACGACGTTGGCTTGAACTGTTGAAAGATTATGATCATACCATTCAATATCATCCTAGAAAAACGAACGTGGTAGCTAACGCATTGAGTAGAAGATCATATGCAAGTACGAGTGCGATATTGTAAACCCAAAGGCCCATTTTGTGTGATTTGCAAAGGATGGAGATAGAGTTAAAGACTCCAGGGACCCATGTGATGATGGCGAATATACGAGTAGAAACGACTTTAATCGATAAAGTTAAAGCTGCTCAAGCTACAGACCTGGAGCTGATGCGTATGAGGAAGAAAGTGCAAGAAGGTGCTATATTAATTCGAGTTGATTGCTCAGCTGCAAAACAGATATTTAAAAAGGATGTACAAAATCTAGCTTCTAAACAGATATTTGCCACTTGGCAAAGTATTTTATCAGTATTCGACTTTGATATTGAATATATCAAAGGAAAACAGAATTCTTTACCGGATTTTCTAACCAGAGAATACTTGCAGGAATGACCAGTAGAAGCCGTGGCCGCGGTCAGCGAGGCCGAGGCAGAGCAAATCTGTAGTATACAGAATTTCCTACTCTGAATTCTCAGACCAGCAACTCATCGTCTTCTTCTAGCCAACCTACCGTAAAGGATGTTCTCCTTTTACCAGAACAGTATATCCCAAACATAAATGCGGATGAAACAGTATTATTCATTGAACAAAATGATGAAAAATGGATGAAAGATCCATGGGAGATAAAGAGACGTTATTTAACGACTCAACAGTCTCCTCCCCGTTTTAATCAGTACCGATATGTTTATGAACAAATAATCATTGAAACAGCATCTATGGACATTAAGCATACGCTTCATGATCCTAACAAAACCACCAGCCCGATTCAATACAATAAAACAACAGTCAAGAGCATCATGCCTCTTGCCAATTGGGGTATTAATCCTCATACCACCCGTACTTTTGAATCCAGTCACACAACAGAAACCCGTTACAGTTATTGGGATTATATTGATTCCTTTACCCAAGTTTTTTATTACCAGAATCCAATTCACAACCATACTTGGTTTATCCGAGTCTGTCCCGAAGTACTTAAAAACGAAATTCCCAACTGGTTTTTCGTTTGGTGGGATAAGATTGGTGTTACCATTGAAACCTTACCAGAATCTATTCAAACAGCATTCAAGGAATGGCAAGTTGCCTATTCCCACATACCAGTAAATAGAGATTTATCAATGTCTAAATTATTTGCCCATTTCATAATTCGTTTCAGCATACCTTGGACTTGGAAATGGGATTTCCGTTGTGATTACCAGAATAAGATTCCCCGCCTCAAAAGAATATTCTTTACCAAATGGTGGGATAAAGGTCTTAATCCGACACTACCAGAACTTCTTAAAACAATTAAGAATCACACTCAGGCTTGCCTTGATGTTATCCCGCAAAGCCTTCCCTCACCAGTACCTATTAATCCTTTTGTTAAAATACAGGCTGATTTAAAACAAAAGTTTCCTAATATTACTGAAACAGAATTAATTGTCAAGACTATGGATTACATGAAGACTCGGTTCTTACAATCCTTAGTCCCAGATGATGTTTCTATGAAAACAGCCAGTGATGAAGAATCTGAACAAGACGATAATCAATTCAATGTCCTAGCAGGAGAAAGTCAAGAACCCGAGCCCACAATGGGAGACTTTTGGGATTCTCTCACCTCAATGATTTCTGAAAAATTGGAACAGGACAAGAAAGGAAAAGGAAAAGCAGTATGACAGTGACCCTCCACTACAAAAGATAATCCAATAATCAGAAAACGACAAGAACAGTAATTCCACTTTCTAAAAAGAAAGCCAGCTGCTCTCTCCATTATTAGAAAACGACGCCACCTGTCTTCAATCATACTCCACCCAACCGACATCATCTCATGCGTCCCACTATCTACGGCTGTGATTTAAAGAAGGAAAGATAAGGATCAATGATCGACTCCACTGACAAGGACACGCACGATCCCTTCTTATCCTTTCACTTGTATAAATAGGGATACCTCACCCTTTGTTGAGGCAGAATTTCTTTTCAGAATTTTCCTTTACTTCCACTCTCTCTCTGTAAAATACTTGATATATATAAGTTTGAAGTTTAAAGAATTGCAGAGCTCTACTGTAAGTTTTAATTATTGCTTCTGTCAATTATTATGTTTCATTACTTGAACTTTTAGATTATCATATAGATAACAGTAACCGTTATAAAACAGCATATCAAACTGCTACAAACAATTATAATCGTTATTATTTTTTAGAACAATTTAATAAATCTGAACAGTTTATTATTTCTACTAAAGAAGCCATCCAGGAAGAAACCTGTAGGCTTATAGTTTTGGGTAAACCCCCAAATCAACAGTAACTTTATGAGACCATATATGCAGTAATTTATCTGTTAATATATAGCTAATATGCCTTTAAATTATCCATGCCATTTTATTAAATGAGAAAAGTTTAAGCTTGATACTTGAATAAGTGGAACGTCACCCAAGTCGCGTTTAGGACTTTGCCTTTAGCCGTGTTATGGCGTTGTGGCTTTTATCCTCAGTAAATCGTTGACAGACATGCTTGTTATAAGTATCTATCTTGATCCTGTGCTTGTTATAGGTATCTATCTTGATCCTGCCTCCTTTGGTATCAGAGCCATGTTAATTTATTGTCATATTAGTGAATATATTACTTATAAATTATGCGTATATGGTCACTTTGAAAAATGACTGATTTTTCTCCTTCGTCTGTGACAACAGTAGCTAATGCCTCAGCTTCTACTTTAGAAGCAACTGAACTAATTGCCTATCAGGATGTAAAGGAAGCCCTAGATAAATATATTATTCCTAAAATCAAACCAGAAACTATTTACAAAATTGGAACCTTTGATTTCATCAGCAAAAGAATTATCAAAATTTTTGAGCATGCTGTTCCTTTACAGAATAATGATGAAATTTTATATTTGTTGCATGTTGAAGACTTATACCCTTTTCTGCAAAAATATAAATATGTTCACATAGGACTTGTCCAAGTAGCTTTTAAACCCCTGACTTTGCTTGGCCAAAACACCAGTATTCAATGCACCCTCCGTGATGGTAGGTGTCTCAACTGGAAAGCCTCTCTTATGGGAGCTATTGAAACTAGTCTTGCTCATGGACCAGTATATTTCAATATTTATCCGAATCTAAGTGTAGCCTTAACTGATAATAATTTGTCAAAAGTGTTAGAAATGAGAATTATATCTCATGGTTATGAGTATCTGCCAGGATCTCCTCCTTTTGCCATATTATTCCGTATTCATCTTAAAGTTTTAACTACTTTAAACCCTTATATCCGTAAGCAAAGCCATCAAGGACATACTGTCCTAATTGACACTAATCTTTTTAGTAGTCAAGTGGCTATCCCCAGAATGATTCCTTGGGAAGAGATTACTTTCCCAAAACAATGGCAAATTACTAATGCTGTTCCTACCAGGCCTATAATTAGACAGTCCATAGAGGATGTCATCCAAACCAGTAATGGAAATGTTTATTTAAAATTCCAGAGACCTTTTACTCGTAGTCGGTCTATTAATAATATTTCCTATGATATTGATTCTCCTGAATCCTCCAGACAATCTGTGTCCGATCCGATAGAATCTGTCTATCAAGAATCCAAGAATGAGTCTGTTAAAAATGAAGACTTGATTAGAGGGATTCATGTTTCCGAAAATCAAATACCCCATGCTATTTATGAAACAAATACTCCTCAAAACAGAAGACCTTATAGTCCAACTGCTAGTGATATGAATTTTGAATGTTAATGGATTTTTCTCCCAATAGTAAAATTCGTCAATGTTTAAACCAGGAGTTTATGCAGGATAAATACCAGAATTTTAGAAATTGGTATTTTAAAAATCATGAAAGTAAAAAATTAGCAGAAATTAAAGATAGTTATTATGCTTATCTGAAAAAGAATCAGTGTATCTTATCATTTGTTAAATGGTATTATGATTTCTTGTTAAAATCAGAATTTTACCCTGAAAGTCAACTGAATGTTTTAACTGGAATTCAAAAGGACTGGATCACCACTAATGGTAATATCATTCAATCCATTCACCCCCCTCCTAAGTCCCTTGAACTTAGTCCGGGAAATGATAATTTAAAACCTTTAATCATTAATCCGTATGTTGATATATCTGAAATACCCCATCAACAAGAAGAGGTTAAAATAAAAGATATTTTACCCTTGTCTAAACAGAATAATTATACTAATCTATTCCTTCAAACTGTAGGAAAACAGTTAACTAGAATTGAGGAACATATTAATAATATTAACGAAAACTGTCAAGTTGTTCCCCACAAAACTGAACTTCAACCTGTAACTATAAAACCGCCATTAGAAGTCAGTAATTTTAGAATGAAATCTTCTAAACCTGACAATGAGTTTATTGACAATCTTTTAAATAAAATGAAAGATTTAAAACGCACATCTGCACATACTTCTTCATCTCAAATTAATGTTATTTCTGGACACTCCTCTTCCACCAGTAACAATACTGACAGTGATACAGATAACTCTAATGATATCTCTCCTAGTCATTTGTTAGAAATCCAGAATAACTTTCAGGATATGCAGAATATTAATAAAACTACTTACAGTCAAAAGCCTGTTAATCGTATGGCACTAACCGGACCTAGTAGGTATTACTATCCTAGACCTACCCCCCAGGATATTCTTTATGAAGAAGACTTTCTTCATACACAAAAATCTTACCATGAAAAAACCATTTATGAATGGAATATTGATGGTAAGACAGAATATCAAATCTTCGAAGCCATCCATCATATCTTGATGTATGCAACTGTCTGTAAACAGAACGATAACACAGACCACCAGATCTGCCGTTTCTTAGTTAATGGATTTACTGGCATCCTTAAGGGATGGTGGGATAATGTATTAACTGCAATCCAAAGAACCGAAGTTCTTCAATCCTACAAAGAAGAACTTGACCCTATTACCAGTCTTCTCACAAGGAGAGAGGATGCTTGTTACACTCTTGTTCAAGCTATCCTTCATCATTTTGTTGGACTTGGTCAGATGAACACTGACAGAAGTCGTGAGCTCCTTCAGAACCTTCGTTGCCCATCTTTAACCCATTTTAGATGGTATAAAGATGTCTTTTTAAAGAAAGTCATGCAGAGATCAGACGCTAATAGTGAACATTGGAAAGCCAAGTTTGTTGATGGCCTTCCTACTTTCTTTGCTGAAAAAGTTCGAAAAAAGCTTAGAGATAAGCACGACCGTATGAGTATCCCTTATGATCAGTATTCCTATGGTCATCTCATTTCAGTAATTATTGAAGAAGGTTTATCCTTATGTAATGACATGAAACTTCAACAACTAATGAAAAAACAAAATCTCACTAAAAAAACATGAGATAGGAGAATTTTGCGATCAATTCTCTTATGATACAAAATTACAGTATCCTCATAAGATTAGAAAACAGCACAGATCTAAAACTTCTAGACCTTATCGGAAACGCTCTTCTAAAAAATCTTCTTCTAATAACAAAACCCCTGAAAAATCTACAAAGAAGAGGAAGAGTAGTAAGAAAAAAGATAAGTCTAAAATTGAATGTTATAAATGCGGTAAAACAGAACATTTTGCTAATAAATGCAAATCTAAATTGAAACAAAAACTCAATGAGATGTCCCTTGATGAGGATATCCAACAGCAAATTATTAATTGTTTAGCTACCAGCAGTTCTGAGTTTGGCTCCGATGATGGTTTAGCTGAGGTCTATTCTGAATCTGGTAATGATTCTGATGTCGAGCATTGTCAAACCTGCACAATTAATAACTGTAAAACAAGCACTGAAGCTGATTATTGGAAAGCCATCGTAGAGATGAATGGTTTAGATGTTGGAGGTCCCAGCATCAATGTCTTAACTGATACCCAGAAATCTCTCCTTGACTTAGCTGAAAATATAAAAGATCCCGAAATTAAACTAAAATTTTTAGAAATCTGTTATAAAAATCAAAAAATCGAAGAAAACCTTCCAATCGATCAGTATAGTATGCGTGAGGTTATGAGACGCATAAAAGATGTTTCTACTGCTGAAAAACCTACTACTATTCAGGATCTTAAAACTGAAATTAATATTTTAAAATCTGAAATAAAACAGTTACAAAATACTAATACTATCATCTTCCATGATTTAAATAGTATCAAACAACAGTTAAACAATAAACATGATAATCATGTAGAATCCTCAAAAACTGGATCTTCTGACAAACCAGAATCTTCTGAACAGTATTTAATGCTTATGAATCAAGTGGTTTTTCAAAAATAGTATATTAGAATTACTCTTGTTATCAAACCGAATTTTATCATTAAAGATGTCATTGCCTTAGTTGATAGTGGCGCTGATATGAACTGTATTCAGGAAGGATTAATTCCTACCAAATATTTCCAGAAAACCACTCAATCATTAACTAGTGTTAGTGGTAACACTATGAACATTAAATATAAAATTCCAGAAGCCTTAATATGTAATCAAGGTCTTTGTTTACCTACCTCTTTTGTTCTTATCCGAAATATGAATCAAAGTATCATCTTAGGCACACCTTTCCTTTGTCTTTTGATGCCTATCTCGAAGATAGATACTTTAGGTATTCACACTACTCTTAATAACAGGCATATTGTTTTTGAATTCATAACAGAACCTTATACTAAAGAACTAAATCAAGTCAAGCACATGATTTATTCAAAAGAAAAACAGATAAATTTCATCCAAAAAGAAATAAAGTTTCTTTCTACAGAACAAAGAATTTTACAGCCCTCTTTACAGGAAAAAATAATATTAATTTACAAAACTCTTCAAACAGAAATCTGTAGTGATGTCCCGAATGCTTTTTGGAATAGGAAGAAACATATTATTTCTCTTCCTTATATTCCTAATTTCAATGAAAAGAATATTCCTACTAAGTCTAGACCCAGTCAAATGAAGAAAGAATATTTACGTCTTTGCAAAACTGAAATTGAGTCTCTTCAGCAGAAAAAGCTAATAAAACCCAGTACTTCCCCTTGGAGTTGTACAGCTTTTTATGTCAATAAAAACTCCGAAATTGAACGAGGAACTCCCCGCCTTGTTATTAATTATAAACCACTGAATGAATCCCTTCAATGGATTAGATATCCAATTCCGAATAAGAAGGACCTACTCGATAGACTTCATGATGCCACTATTTTTTCTAAATTTGATATGAAATCAGGATTTTGGCAAATACAAATCAGAGATCAGGATACTTATAAAACTGCTTTTACAGTACCTTTCGGACACTATGAATGGAATGTTCTTCCATTTGGTGTCAAAAATGGACCTTCTGAATTTCAACATATCATGAATGATATTTTTAATCCTTTTACTGAATTTATTATCTGCTATATTGATGATGTCTTAATTTTCTCTTCATCAATTGAACAACATATTAAGCATTTAAACATTTTTAAAAATGTTGTCATAAAAAATGGTTTGGTAGTTTCTGCTCCTAAGATGAAACTTTTCCAAACAAAAATCAGATTTCTCGGACATAATATTTTCAATGGAACTATTATTCCTATTGATAGATGTATTGAATTTGCATCTAAATTTCCTGATGAAATTAAAGATATTAATCAACTGCAAAGATTTTTGGGAAGTCTAAATTATATTAGAGACTATTATCCTAATCTTTCCTAGGATGCTGCTATACTGTACACCCGGTTAAGAAAAAACCCTTTGCCCTGGACTATTGAACATACTGATGCAGTCCAAAAGATCAAAACTAGAGTTAAACAGTTACCTTGCCTCTCTGTACCCAATCCTGAATGGAAGAAGATTGTTCAAACTGATGCTTCTAATACAGGATATGGTGGAATTTTAAAGCAATTTAATCCTAACAGTAACAAAGAGGATCTTATCCGATTTACTTCAAGAGTTTGGAAAGGACCTTCTTTGAATTATCCTACCATAAAGAAAGAATGTCTTTCCATTGTTAAATGTGTTTTAAAATTTCAAGATGATCTTTTAAATCAACACTTTTTAATTCGAGTTGATTGCTCAGCTGCAAAACAGATATTTAAAAAGGATGTACAAAATCTAGCTTCTAAACAGATATTTGCCACTTGGCAAAGTATTTTATCAGTATTCGACTTTGATATTGAATATATCAAAGGAAAACAGAATTCTTTACCGGATTTTCTAACCAGAGAATACTTGCAGGAATGACCAGTAGAAGTCGTGGTCGCGGTCAGCGAGGCCGAGGAAGAGCAAATCTGTACTATACAGAATTTCCTACTCTGAATTCTCAGACCAGCAACTCATCGTCTTCTTCTAGCCAACCTACCGTAAAGGATGTTCTCCTTTTACCAGAACAGTATATCCCAAACATAAATGCGGATGAAACAGTATTATTCATTGAACAAAATGATGAAAAATGGATGAAAGATCCATGGGAGATAAAGAGACGTTATTTAACGACTCAACAGTCTCCTCCCCGTTTTAATCAGTACCGATATGTTTATGAACAAATAATCATTGAAACAGCATCTATGGACATTAAGCATACGCTTCATGATCCTAACAAAACCACCAGCCCGATTCAATACAGTAAAACAACAGTCAAGAGCATCATGCCTCTTGCCAATTGGGGTATTAATCCTCATACCACCCGTACTATTGAATCCAGTCACACAACAGAAACCCGTTACAGTTATTGGGATTATATTGATTCCTTTACCCAAGTTTTCTATTACCAGAATCCAATTCACAACCATACTTGGTTTATCCGAGTCTGTCCCGAAGTACTTAAAAACGAAATTCCCAACTGGTTTTTCGTTTGGTGGGATAAGATTGGTGTTACCATTGAAACCTTACCAGAATCTATTCAAACAGCATTCAAGGAATGGCAAGTTGCTTATTCCCACATACCAGTAAATAGAGATTTATCAATGTCTAAATTATTTGCCCATTTCATAATTCGTTTCAGTATACCTTGGATTTGGAAATGGGATTTTCGTTGTGATTACCAGAATAAGATTCCCCGCCTCAAAAGAATATTCTTTACCAAATGGTGGGATAAATGTCTTAATCCGACACTACCAGAACTTCTTAAAACAATTAAGAATCACACTCAGGCTTGCCTTGATGTTATCCCGCAAAGCCTTCCCTCACCAGTACCTATTAATCCTTTTGTTAAAATACAGGCTGATTTAAAACAAAAGTTTCCTAATCTTACTGAAACAGAATTAATTGTCAAGACTATGGATTACATGAAGACTCAGTTCTTACAATCCTTAGTCCCAGATGATGTTTCTATGAAAACAGCCAGTGATGAAGAATCTGAACAAGACGATAATCAATTCAATGTCCTAGCAGGAGAAAGTCAAGAACCCGAGCCCACAATGGGAGACTTTTGGGATTCTCTCAGCTCAATGATTTCTAAAAGATTAGAACAGGACAAGAAAGGAAAAGGAAAAGCAGTATGACAGTGACCCTCCATTACAAAAGATAATCCAATAACCAGAAAACGACAAGAACTGTAATTCCACTTTCTAAAAAGAAAAAAGCCAGCTGCTCTCTCCATTATCAGAAAACGACGCCACCTATCTTCAATAATACTCCACCAAACCGATATCATCTCATGCGTCCCACTATCTACGGCTGAGATTTAAAGAAGGAAAGATAAGGATCAATGATCAACTCCACTGACAAGGACACGCACGATCCCTTCTTATCCTTTCACTTGTATAAATAGGGATACCTCACCCTTTGTTGAGGCAGAATTTCTTTTCAGAATTTTCTTTTACTTCCTCTCTCTCTCTGTAAAATACTTGATATATATAAGTTTGAAGTTTAAAGAATTGCAGAGCTCTACTGTAAGTTTTAATTATTGCTTCTGCCAATTATTATGTTTCATTACTTGAACTTTTAGATTATCATATAGATAACAGTAATCGTTATAAAACAACATATCAAACTGCTACAAACAATTATAATCGTTCTTATTTTTTAGAACAATTTAATAAATCTGAACAGTTTATTATTTCTACTAAAGAAGCCATCCAGGAAGAAACCTGTAGGCTTATAGTTTTGGGTAAACCCCCAAATCAACAGTAACTTTATGGGACCATATATGCAGTAATTTATCTGTTAATATATAGCTAATATGCCTTTAAATTATCCATGCCATTTTATTAAATGAGAAAAGTTTAAGCTTGATACTTGAATAAGTGGAACGTCACCCAAGTCGCGTTTAGGACTTTGCCTTTAGCCGTGTTATGGCGTTGTGGCTTTTATCCTCAGTAAATCGTTGACAGATGTGCTTGTTATAAGTATCTATCTTGATCCTGCCTCCTTTGGTATCAGAGCCATGTTAATTTATTGTCATATTAATGAATATATTACTTATAAATTATGTGTATATGGTCACTTTAAAAAATGACTGATTTTTCTCCTTCGTCTGTGACAACAGTAGCTAATGCCTCAGCTTCTACTTTAGAAGCAACTGAACTAATTGCCTATCAGGATGTAAAGGAAGCCCTAGATAAATGGACTATTCCTAAAATCAAACCAGAAACTATTTACAAAATTGGAACCTTTGATTTTATCAGCAAAAATATTATCAAAACTTTTGAGCATGCTGTTCCTTTACAGAATAATGATGAAATTTTATATTTGTTGCATGTTGAAGACTTATACCCTTTTCTGCAAAAATATAAATATGTTCACATAGGACTTGTCCAAGTAGCTTTTAAACCCCTGACTTTGCTTGGCCAAAACACCAGTATTCAATGCACCCTCCGTGATGGTAGGTGTCTCAACTGGAAAGCCTCTCTTATGGGAGCTATTGAAACTAGTCTTGCTCATGGACCAGTATATTTCAATATTTATCCGAATCTAAGTGTAGCCTTAACTGATAATAATTTGTCAAAAGTGTTAGAAATGAGAATTATATCTCATGGTTATGAGTATCTGCCAGGATCTCCTCCTTTTGCCATATTATTCTGTATTCATCTTAAAGTTTTAACTACTTTAAACCCTTATATCCGTAAGCAAAGCCATCAAGGACATACTGTCCTAATTGACACTAATCTTTTTAGTAGTCAAGTGGCTATCCCCAGAATGATTCCTTGGGAAGAGATTACTTTCCCAAAATAATGGCAAATTACTAATGATGTTCCTACCAGGCCTATAATTAGACAGTCCATAGAGGATGTCATCCAAACAAGTAATGGAAATGTTTATTTAAAATTCCAGAGACCTTTTACTCGTAGTCGGTCTATTAATAATATTTCCTATAATATTGATTATCCTGAATCCTCCAGACAATCTGTGTCCGATCCGATAGAATATGTCTATCAAGAATCCAAGAATGAGTCTGTTAAAAATGAAGACTTGATTAGAGGGATTCATGTTTCTGAAAATCAAATACCCCATGCTATTTATGAAATAAATACTCCTCAAAACAGAAGACCTTATAGTCCAACTGCTAGTGATATGAATTTTGAATGTTAATGGATTTTTCTCCCAATAGTAAAATTCGTCAATGTTTAAACCAGGAGTTTATGCAGGATAAATACCAGAATTTTAGAAATTGGTATTTTAAAAATCATGAAAGTAAAAAATTAGCAGAAATTAAAAATAGTTATTATGCTTATCTGAAAAAGAATCAGTGTATCTTATCATTTGTTAAATGGTATTATGATTTCTTGTTAAAATCAGAATTTTACCCTGAAAGTCAACTGAATGTTTTAACTGGAATTCAAAAGGACTGGATCACCACTAATGGTAATATCATTCAATCCATTCACCCCCTCATAAGTCCCTTGAACTTAGTCCGGGAAATGATAATTTAAAACCTTTAATCATTAATCCGTATGTTGATATATCTGAAATACCCCATCAACAAGAAGAGGTTAAAATAAAAGATATTTTACCCTTGTCTAATGCCCTTGACTGTTGTTTTACTGTATTGAATCGGGCTGGTGGTTTTGTTAGGATCATGAAGCGTATGCTTAATGTCCATAGATGCTGTTTTAATGATTATTTGTTCATAAACATATCGGTACTGATTAAAACGGGGAGGAGACTGTTGAGTCGTTAAATAACGTCTCTTTATCTCCCATGGATCTTTCATCCATTTTTCATCATTTTGTTCAATGAATAATACTGTTTCATCCGCATTTATGTTTGGGATATACTGTTCTGGTAAAAGGAGAACATCCTTTACGGTAGGTTGGCTAGAAGAAGACGATGAGTTGCTGGTCTGAGAATTCAGAGTAGGAAATTCTGTATAGTACAGATTTGCTCTACCTCGGCCTCGCTGACCGCGGCCACGGCTTCTACTGGTCATTCCTGCAAGTATTCTCTGGTTAGAAAATTCGGTAAAGAATTCTGTTTTCCTTTGATATATTCAATATCAAAGTCGAATACTGATAAAATACTTTGCCAAGTGGCAAATATCTGTTTAGAAGCTAGATTTTGTACATCCTTTTTAAATATCTGTTTTGCAGCTGAGCAATCAACTCGAATTAAAAAGTGCTGATTTAAAAGATCATCTTGAAATTTTAAAACACATTTAACAATGGAAAGACATTCTTTCTTTATGGTAGGATAATTCAAAGAAGGTCCTTTCCAAACTCCTGAAGTAAATCGGATAAGATCCTCTTTGTTACTGTTAGGATTAAATTGCTTTAAAATTCCATCATATCCTGTATTAGAAGCATCAGTTTGAACAATCTTCTTCCATTCAGGATTGGGTAAAGAGAGGCAAGGTAACTGTTTAACTCTAGTTTTGATCTTTTGGACTGCATCAGTATGTTCAATAGTCCAGGGCAAAGGGTTTTTTCTTAACCGGGTGTACAGTATAGCAGCATCCTGGGAAAGATTAGGATAATAGTCTCTAATATAATTTAGACTTCCCAAAAATCTTTGCAGTTGATTAATATCTTTAATTTCATCAGGAAATTTAGATGCAAATTCAATACATCTATCAATAGGAATAATAGTTCCATTGAAAATATTATGTCCGAGAAATCTGATTTTTGTTTGGAAAAGTTTCATCTTAGGAGCAGAAACTACCAAACCATTTTTTATGACAACATTTTTAAAAATGTTTAAATGCTTAATATGTTGTTCAATTGATGAAGAGAAAATTAAGACATCATCAATATAGCAGATAATAAATTCAGTAAAAGGATTAAAAATATCATTCATGATATGTTGAAATTCAGAAGGTCCATTTTTGACACCAAATGGAAGAACATTCCATTCATAGTGTCCGAAAGGTACTGTAAAAGCAGTTTTATAAGTATCCTGATCTCTGATTTGTATTTGCCAAAATCCTGATTTCATATCAAATTTAGAAAAAATAGTGGCATCATGAAGTCTGTCGAGTAGATCCTTCTTATTCGGAATTGGATATCTAATCCATTGAAGGGCTTCATTCAGTGGTTTATAATTAATAACAAGGCGGGGAGTTCCTCGTTCAATTTTGGAGTTTTTATTGACATAAAAAGCTGTACAACTCCAAGGGGAAGTACTGGGTTTTATTAGCTTTTTCTGCTGAAGAGACTCAATTTCAGTTTTGCAAAGAAGTAAATATTCTTTCTTCATTTGACTGGGTCTAGACTTAGTAGGAATATTCTTTTCATTGAAATTAGGAATATAAGGAAGAGAAATAATATGTTTCTTCCTATTCCAAAAAGCATTAGGGACATCACTACAGATTTCTGTTTGAAGAGTTTTGTAAATTAATTTTATTTTTTCCTGTAAAGAGGGCTGTAAAATTCTTTGTTCTGTAGAAAGAAACTTTATTTTTTTTTGGATGAAATTTATCTGTTTTTCTTTTGAATAAATCATGTGCTTGACTTGATTTAGTTCTTTAGTATAAGGTTCTGTTATGAATTCAAAAACAATATGCCTGTTATTAAGAGTAGTGTGAATACCTAAAGTATCTATCTTCGAGATAGGCATCAAAAGACAAAGGAAAGGTGTGCCTAAGATGATACTTTGATTCATATTTCGGATAAGAACAAAAGAGGTAGGTAAACAAAGACCTTGATTACAGATTAAGGCTTCTGGAATTTTATATTTAATGTTCATAGTGTTACCACTAGCACTAGTTAATGATTGAGTGGTTTTCTGGAAATATTTGGTAGGAATTAATCCTTCCTGAATACAGTTCATATCAGCGCCACTATCAACTAAGGCAATGGCATCTTTAATGATAAAATCCGGTTTGATAACAAGAGTAATTCTAATATACCATTTTTGAAAAACCACTTGATTCATAAGCATTAAATACTGTTCAGAAGATTCTGGTTTGTCAGAAGATCCAGTTTTTGAGGATTCTACATGATTATCATGTTTATTGTTTAACTGTTGTTTGATACTATTTAAATCATGGAAGATGATAGTATTAGTATTTTGTAACTGTTTTATTTCATATTTTAAAATATTAATTTTGGTTTTAAGATCCTGAATAGCAGTAGGTTTTTCAGCAGTAGAAACATCTTTTATGCGTCTCATAACCTCACGCATACTATACTGATCGATTGGAAGGTTTTCTTCAGTTTTTTGATTTTTATAACAGATTTCTAAAAATTTTAGTTTAATTTCGGGATCTTTTATATTTTCAGCTAAGTCAAGGAGAGATTTCTGGGTATCAGTTAAGACATTGATGCTGGGACCTCCAACATCTAAACCATTCATCTCTACGATGGCTTTCCAATAATCAGCTTCAGTGCTTGTTTTACAGTTATTAATTGTGCAGGTTTGACAATGCTCGACATCAGAATCATTACCAGATTCAGAATAGACCTCAGCTAAACCATCATCGGAGCCAGACTCAGAACTGCTGGTAGCTAAACAATTAATAATTTGCTGTTGGATATCCTCATCAAGGGACATCTCATTGAGTTTTTGTTTCAATTTAGATTTGCATTTATTAGCAAAATGTCCTGTTTTTCCGCATTTATAACATTCAATTTTAGACTTATCTTTTTTCTTACTACTCTTCCTCTTCTTTGTAGATTTTTCAGGGGTTTTGTTATTAGAAGAAGATTTTTTAGAAGAGCGTTTCCGATAAGGTCTAGAAATTTTAGATCTGTGCTGTTTTCTAATCTTATGAGGATACTGTAATTTTGTATCATAAGAGAATTGATCGCAAAATTCTCCTATCTCATGTTTTTTAGTGAGATTCTGTTTTTTCATTAGTTGTTGAAGTTTCATGTCATTACATAAGGATAAACCTTCTTCAATAATTACTAAAATGAGATGACCATAGGAATACTGATCATAAGGGATACTCATACGGTCGTGCTTATCTCTAAGCTTTTTTCGAACTTTTTCAGCAAAGAAAGTAGGAAGGCCATCAACAAACTTGGCTTTCCAATGTTTACTGTTAGCGTCTGATCTCTGCATGACTTTCATTAAAAAGACATCTTTATACCATCTAAAATGGGTTAAAGATGGGCAACGAAGGTTCTGAAGGAGCTCACGACTTCTGTCAGTGTTCATCTGACCAGGTCCAACAAAATAATGAAGGATAGCTTGAACAAGAGTGTAACAAGCATCCTCTCTCCTTGTGAGAAGACTGGTAATAGGGTCAAGTTCTTCTTTGTAGGATTGAAGAACTTCGGTTCTTTGGATTGCAGTTAATACATTATCCCACCATCCCTTAAGGATGCCAGTAAATCCATTAACTAAGAAACGACAGATTTGGTGGTCTGTGTTATTGTTCTGTTTACAGACAGTTGCATACATCAAGATATGATGGATGGTTTCGAAGATTTGATATTCTGTCTTACCATCAATATTCCATTCATAAATGGTTTTTCCATGGTAAGATTTTTGTGTATGAAGAAAGTCTTCTTCATAAAGAATATCCTGGGGGGTAGGTCTAGGATAGTAATACCTACTAGGTCCGGTTAGTGCCATACGATTAACAGGCTTTTGACTGTAAGTAGTTTTATTAATATTCTGCATATCCTGAAAGTTATTCTGAATTTCTAACAAATGACTAGGAGAGATATCATTAGAGTTATCTGTATCACTATCAGTATTGTTACTGGTGGAAGAGGAGTGTCCAGAAATAACATTAATTTGAGATGAAAAGTAGGTGCAGATGTGAGTTTTAAATCTTTCATTTTATTTAAAAGAATGTCAATAAACTCATTGTCAGGTTTAGAAGATTTCATTCTAAAATTACTGACTTCTAATGGCGGTTTTATAGTTACAGGTTGAAGTTCAGGCTTGTGGGGAACAACTTGACAGTTTTCGTTAATATTATTAATATGTTCCTCAATTCTAGTTAACTGTTTTTCTACAGTTTGAAGGAATAGATTAGTATAATTATTCTGTTTAGACAAGGGTAAAATATCTTTTATTTTAACCACTTCTTGTTGATGGGGTATTTCAGATATATCAACATACGGATTAATGATTAAAGGTTTTAAATTATCATTTCCCGGACTAAGTTCAAGGGACTTAGGAGGGGGGTGAATGGATTGAATGATATTACCATTAGTGGTGATCCAGTCCTTTTGAATTCCAGTTAAAACATTCAGTTGACTTTCAGGGTAAAATTCTGATTTTAACAAGAAATCATAATACCATTTAACAAATGATAAGATACACTTATTCTTTTTCAGATAAGCATAATAACTATCTTTAATTTCTGCTAATTTTTTACTTTCATGATTTTTAAAATACCAATTTCTAAAATTCTGGTATTTATCCTGCATAAACTCCTGGTTTAAACATTGACGAATTTTACTATTGGGAGAAAAATCCATTAACATTCAAAATTCATATCACTAGCAGTTGGACTATAAGGTCTTCTGTTTTGAGGAGTATTTGTTTCATAAATAGCATGGGGTATTTGATTTTCAGAAACATGAATCTCTCTAATCAAGTCTTCATTTTTAACAGACTCATTCTTGGATTCTTGATAGACAGATTCTATCGGATCGGACACAGATTGTCTGGAGGATTCAGGAAAATCAATATTATAGGAAATATTATTAATAGACCGACTACGAGTAAAAGGTCTCTGGAATTTTAAATAAACATTTCCATTACTGGTTTGGATGACATCCTCTATGGACTGTCTAATTATAGGCCTGGTAGGAACAGCATTAGTAATTTGCCATTGTTTTGGGAAAGTAATCTCTTCCCAAGGAATCATTCTGGGGATAGCCACTTGACTACTAAAAAGATTAGTGTCAATTAGGACAGTATGTCCTTGATGGCTTTGCTTACGGATATAAGGGTTTAAAGTAGTTAAAACTTTAAGATGAATACGGAATAATATGGCAAAAGGAGGAGATCCTGGCAGATACTCATAACCATGAGATATAATTCTCATTTCTAACACTTTTGACAAATTATTATCAGTTAAGGCTACACTTAGATTCGGATAAATATTGAAATATACTGGTCCATGAGCAAGACTAGTTTCAATAGCTCCCATAAGAGAGGCTTTCCAGTTGAGACACCTACCATCACGGAGGGTGCATTGAATACTGGTGTTTTGGCCAAGCAAAGTCAGGGGTTTAAAAGCTACTTGGACAAGTCCTATGTGAACATATTTATATTTTTGCAGAAAAGGGTATAAGTCTTCAACATGCAACAAATATAAAATTTCATCATTATTCTGTAAAGGAACAGCATGCTCAAAAGTTTTGATAATTCTTTTGCTGATGAAATCAAAGGTTCCAATTTTGTAAATAGTTTCTGGTTTGATTTTAGGAATAGTCCATTTATCTAGGGCTTCCTTTACATCCTGATAGGCAATTAGTTCAGTTGCTTCTAAAGTAGAAGCTGAGGCATTAGCTACTGTTGTCACAGACGAAGGAGAAAAATCAGTCATTTTTCAAAGTGACCATATACGCATAATTTATAAGTAATATATTCATTAATATGACAATAAGTTAACATGGCTCTGATACCAAAGGAGGCAGGATCAAGATAGATACTTATAACAAACACGTCTGTCAACGATTTACTGAGGATAAAAGCCACAACGCCATAACACGGCTAAAGGCAAAGTCCTAAACGCGACTTGGGTGACGTTCCACTTATTCAAGCAGGATCAAGATAGATACTTATAACAAGCACGTCTGTCAACGATTTACTGAGGATAAAAGCCACAACGTCATAACACGGCAAAAGGCAAAGTCCTAAACGCGACTTGGGTGACGTTCCACTTATTCAAGTATCAAGCTTAAACTTTTCTCATTTAATAAAATGGCATGGATAATTTCAAGGCATATTAGCTATATATTAACAGATAAATTACTGCATATATGGTCTCATAAAGTTACTGTTGATTTGGGGGTTTACCCAAAACTATAAGCCTACAGGTTTCTTCCTGGATGGCTTCTTTAGTAGAAATAATAAACTGTTCAGATTTATTAAATTGTTCTAAAAAATAAGAACGATTATAATTGTTTGTAGCAGTTTGATATGCTGTTTTATAACGGTTACTGTTATCTATATGATAATCTAAAAGTTCAAGTAATGAAACATAATAATTGACAGAAGCAATAATTAAAACTTACAGTAGAGCTCTGCAATTCTTTAAACTTCAAACTTATATATATCAAGTATTTTACAGAGAGAGAGGAAGTAAAGGAAAATTCTGAAAAGAAATCCTGCCTCAACAAAGGGTGAGGTATCCCTATTTATACAAGTGAAAGGATAAGAAGGGATCGTGCGTGTCCTTGTCAGTGGAGTTGATCCAAGTCGCGTTTAGGACTTTGCCTTTAGCCGTGTTATGGCTTTGTGGCTTTTATCCTCAGTAAATCGTTGACAGACGTGCTTGTTATAAGTATCTATCTTGATCCTGCCTCCTTTGGTATCAGAGCCATGTTAATTTATTGTCATATTAGTGAATATATTACTTATAAATTATGCGTATATGGTCACTTTGAAAAATGACTGATTTTTCTCCTTCGTCTGTGACAACAGTAGCTAATGCCTCAGCTTCTACTTTAGAAGCAACTGAACTAATTGCCTATCAGGATGTAAAGGAAGCCCTAGATAAATGGACTATTCCTAAAATCAAACCAGAAACTATTTACAAAATTGGAACCTTTGATTTTATCAGCAAAAGAATTATCAAAACTTTTGAGCATGCTGTTCCTTTACTAAATAATGATGAAATTTTATATTTGTTGCATGTTGAAGACTTATACCCTTTTCTGAAAAAATATAAATATGTTCACATAGGACTTGTCCAAGTAGCTTTTAAACCCCTGACTTTGCTTGGCCAAAACACCAGTATTCAATGCACCCTCCGTGATGGTAGGTGTCTCAACTGAAAAGCCTCTCTTATGGGAGCTATTGAAACTAGTCTTGCTCATGGACCAGTATATTTCAATATTTATCCGAATCTAAGTGTAGCCTTAACTGATAATAATTTGTCAAAAGTGTTAGAAATGTAAATTATATCTCATGGTTATGAGTATCTGCCAGGATCTCCTCCTTTTGCCATATTATTCTGTATTCATCTTAAAGTTTTAACTACTTTAAACCTTTATATCCGTAAGCAAAGCCATCAAGGACATACTGTCCTAATTGACACTAATCTTTTTAGTAGTCAAGTGGCTATCCCCAGAATGATTCCTTGGGAAGAGATTACTTTCCCAAAACAATGGCAAATTACTAATGCTGTTCCTACCAGGCCTATAATTAGACAGTCCATAGAGGATGTCATCCAAACCAGTAATGGAAATGTTTATTTAAAATTCCAGAGACCTTTTACTCGTAGTCGGTCTATTAATAATATTTCCTATGATATTGATTCTCCTGAATCCTCCAGACAATCTGTGTCCGATCCGATAGAATCTGTCTATCAAGAATCCAAGAATGAGTCTGTTAAAAATGAAGACTTGATTAGAGGGATTCATGTTTCTGAAAATCAAATACCCCATGCTATTTATGAAACAAATACTCCTCAAAACAGAAGACCTTATAGTCCAACTGCTAGCGATATGAATTTTGAATGTTTATGGATTTTTCTCCCAATAGTAAAATTCGTCAATGTTTAAACCAGGAGTTTATGCAGGATAAATACCAGAATTTTAGAAATTGGTATTTTAAAAATCATGAAAGTAAAAAATTAGCAGAAATTAAAGATAGTTATTATGCTTATCTGAAAAAGAATAAGTGTATCTTATCATTTGTTAAATGGTATTATGATTTCTTGTTAAAATAAGAATTTTACCCTGAAAGTCAACTGAATGTTTTGACTGGAATTCAAAAGGACTGGATCACCACTAATGGTAATATCATTCAATCCATTCACCCCCCTCCTAAGTCCCTTGAACTTAGTCCGGGAAATGATAATTTAAAACCTTTAATCATTAATCCGTATGTTGATATATCTGAAATACCCCATCAACAAGAAGAGGTTAAAATAAAAGATATTTTACCCTTGTCTAAACAGAATAATTATACTAATCTATTCCTTCAAACTGTAGGAAAACAGTTAACTAGAATTGAGGAACATATTAATAATATTAACGAAAACTGTCAAGTTGTTCCCCACAAGCCTGAACTTCAACCTGTAACTATAAAACCGCCATTAGAAGTCAGTAATTTTAGAATGAAATCTTCTAAACCTGACAATGAGTTTATTGACAATCTTTTAAATAAAATGAAAGATTTAAAACTCACATCTGCACCTACTTCTTCATCTCAAATTAATGTTATTTCTGGACACTCCTCTTCCACCAGTAACAATACTGACAGTGATACAGATAACTCTAATGATATCTCTCCTAGTCATTTGTTAGAAATCCAGAATAACTTTCAGGACATGCAGAATATTAATAAAACTACTTACAGTCAAAAGCCTGTTAATCGTATGGCACTAACCGGACCTAGTAGGTATTACTATCCTAGACCTACCCCCCAGGATATTCTTTATGAAGAAGACTTTCTTCATACACAAAAATCTTACCATGGAAAAACCATTTATGAATGGAATATTGATGGTAAGACAGAATATCAAATCTTCGAAACCATCCATCATATCTTGATGTATGCAACTGTCTGTAAACAGAACGATAACACAGACCACCAGATCTGTCGTTTCTTAGTTAATGGATTTACTGGCATCCTTAAGGGATGGTAGGATAATGTATTAACTGCAATCCAAAGAACCGAAGTTCTTCAATCCTACAAAGAAGAACTTGACCCTATTACCAGTCTTCTCACAAGGAGAGAGGATGCTTGTTACACTCTTGTTCAAGCTATCCTTCATCATTTTGTTGGACCTGGTCAGATGAACACTGACAGAAGTCGTGAGCTCCTTCAGAACCTTCGTTGCCCATCTTTAACCCATTTTAGATGGTATAAAGATGTCTTTTTAATGAAAGTCATGCAGAGATCAGACGCTAACAGTGAACATTGGAAAGCTAAGTTTGTTGATGGCCTTCCTACTTTCTTTGCTGAAAAAGTTCGAAAAAAGCTTAGAGATAAGCACGACCGTATGAGTATCCCTTATGATCAGTATTCATATGGTCATCTCATTTCAGTAATTATTGAAGAAGGTTTATCCTTATGTAATGACATGAAACTTCAACAACTAATGAAAAAACAAAATCTCACTAAAAAACATGAGATAGGAGAATTTTGCGATCAATTCTCTTATGATACAAAATTACAGTATCCTCATAATATTACAAAACAGCACAGATCTAAAACTTCTAGACCTTATCGGAAACGCTCTTCTAAAAAATCTTCTTCTAATAACAAAACCCCTGAAAAATCTACAAAGAAAAGGAAGAGTAGTAAGAAAAAAGATAAGTCTAAAATTGAATGTTATAAATGCGGAAAAACAGGACATTTTGCTAATAAATGCAAATCTAAATTGAAACAAAAACTCAAAGAGATGTCCCTTGATGAGGATATCCAACAACAAATTATTAATTGTTTAGCTACCAGCAGTTCTGAGTCTGGCTCTGATGATGGTTTAGCTGAGGTCTATTCTGAATCTGGTAATGATTCTGATGTCGAGCATTGTCAAACCTGCACAATTAATAACTGTAAAACAAGCACTGAAGCTGATTATTGGAAAGCCATCGTAGAGATGAATGGTTTAGATGTTGTAGGTCCCAGCGTCAATGTCTTAACTGATACCCAGAAATCTCTCCTTGACTTAGCTGAAAATATAAAAGATCCCGAAATTAAACTAAAACTTTTAGAAATCTGTTATAAAAATCAAAAAACAGAAGAAAACCTTCCAATCGATCAGTATAGTATGCGTGAGGTTATGAGACGCATAAAAGATGTTTCTACTGCTGAAAAACCTACTACTATTCAGGATCTTAAAACCGAAATTAATATTTTAAAATCTGAAATAAAACAGTTACAAAATACTAATACTATCATCTTCCATGATTTAAATAGTATCAAACAACAGTTAAACAATAAACATGATAATCATGTAGAATCCTCAAAAATTGGATCTTCTGACAAACCAGAATCTTCTGAACAGTATTTAATGCTTATGAATCAAGTGGTTTTTCAAAAATGGTATATTAGAATTACTCTTGTTATCAAACCGGATTTTATCATTAAAGATGCCATTGCCTTAGTTGATAGTGGCGCTGATATGAACTGTATTCAGGAAGGATTAATTCCTACCAAATATTTCCAGAAAACCACTCAATCATTAACTAGTGCTAGTGTTAACACTATGAACATTAAATATAAAATTCCAGAAGCCTTAATCTGTAATCAAGGTCTTTGTTTACCTACCTCTTTTGTTCTTATCCGAAATATGAATCAAAGTATCATCTTAGGCACACCTTTCCTTTGTCTTTTGATGCCTATCTCGAAGATAGATACTTTAGGTATTCACACTACTCTTAATAACAGGCATATTGTTTTTGAATTCATAACAGAACCTTATACTAAAGAACTAAATCAAGTCAAGCACATGATTTATTCAAAAGAAAAACAGATAAATTTCATCCAAAAAGAAATAAAGTTTCTTTCTACAGAACAAAGAATTTTACAGCCCTCTTTACAGGAAAAAATAAAATTAATTTACAAAACTCTTCAAACAGAAATCTGTAGTGATGTCCCTAATGCTTTTTGGAATAGGAAGAAACATATTATTTCTCTTCCTTATATTCCTAATTTCAATGAAAAGAATATTCCTACTAAGTCTAGACCCAGTCAAATGAAGAAAGAATATTTACTTCTTTACAAAACTGAAATTGAGTCTCTTCAGCAGAAAAAGCTAATAAAACCCAGTACTTCCCCTTGGAGTTGTACAGCTTTTTATGTCAATAAAAACTCCGAAATTGAATGAGGAACTCCCCGCCTTGTTATTAATTATAAACCACTGAATGAAGCCCTTCAATGGATTAGATATCCAATTCCGAATAAGAAGGACCTACTCGACAGACTTCATGATGCCACTATTTTTTCTAAATTTGATATGAAATCAGGATTTTGGCAAATACAAATCAGATATCAGGATACTTATAAAACTGCTTTTACAGTACCTTTCGGACACTATGAATGGAATGTTCTTCCATTTGGTGTCAAAAATGGACCTTCTGAATTTCAACATATCATGAATGATATTTTTAATTCTTTTACTGAATTTATTATCTTCTATATTGATGATGTCTTAATTTTCTCTTCATCAATTGAACAACATATTAAGCATTTAAACATTTTTAAAAATATTTTCATAAAAAATGGTTTGGTAGTTTCTGCTCCTAAGATGAAACTTTTCCAAACAAAAATTAGATTTCTCGGACATAATATTTTCAATGGAACTATTATTCCTATTGATAGATGTATTGAATTTGCATCTAAATTTCCGGATGAAATTAAAGATATTAATCAACTGCAAAGATTTTTGGGAAGTCTAAATTATATTAGAGACTATTATCCTAATCTTTCCCAGGATGCTGCTATACTGTACACCCGGTTACGAAAAAACCCTTTGCCCTGGACTATTGAACATACTGATGCAGTCCAAAAGATCAAAACTAGAGTTAAACAGTTACCTTGCCTCTCTTTACCCAATCCTGAATGGAAGAAGATTGTTCAAACTGATGCTTCTAATACAGGATATGGTGGAATTTTAAAGCAATTTAATCCTAACAGTAACAAAGAGGATCTTATCCGATTTACTTCAGGAGTTTGGAAAGGACCTTCTTTGAATTATCCTACCATAAAGAAAGAATGTCTTTTCATTGTTAAATGTGTTTTAAAATTTCAAGATGATCTTTTAAATCAGCACTTTTTAATTCGAGTTGATTGCTCAGCTGCAAAACAGATATTTAAAAAGGATGTACAAAATCTAGCTTCTAAACAGATATTTGCCACTTGGCAAAGTATTTTATCAGTATTCGACTTTGATATTGAATATATCAAAGGAAAACAGAATTCTTTACCGGATTTTCTAACCAGAGAATACTTGCAGGAATGACCAGTAGAAGCCGTGGCCGCGGTCAGCTAGGCCGAGGCAGAGCAAATCTGTACTATACAGAATTTCCTACTCTGAATTCTCAGACCAGCAACTCATCGTCTTCTTCTAGCCAACCTACCGTAAAGGATGTTCTCCTTTTACCAGAACAGTATATCCCAAACATAAATGCGGATGAAACAGTATTATTCATTGAACAAAATGATGAAAAATGGATGAAAGATCCATGGGAGATAAAGAGACGTTATTTAACGACTCAACAGTCTCCTCCCCGTTTTAATCAGTACCGATATGTTTATGAACAAATAATCATTGAAACAGCATCTATGGACATTAAGCATACGCTTCATGATCCTAACAAAACCACCAGCCCGATTCAATACAGTAAAACAACAGTCAAGAGCATCATGCCTCTTGCCAATTGGGGTATTAATCCTCATACCACCCGTACTATTGAATCCAGTCACACAACAGAAACCCGTTACAGTTATTGGGATTATATTGATTCCTTTACCCAAGTTTTCTATTACCAGAATCCAATTCACAACCATACTTGGTTTATCCGAGTCTGTCCCGAAGTACTTAAAAACGAAATTCCCAACTGGTTTTTCGTTTGGTGGGATAAGATTGGTGTTACCATTGAAACCTTACCAGAATCTATTCAAACAGCATTCAAGGAATGGCAAGTTGCCTATTCCCACATACCAGTAAATAGAGATTTATCAATGTCTAAATTATTTGCCCATTTCATAATTCGTTTCAGTATACCTTGGATTTGGAAATGGAATTTCCGTTGTGATTACCATAATAAGATTCCCCGCCTCAAAAGAATATTCTTTACCAAATGGTGGGATAAAGGTCTTATTCCGACACTACCAGAACTTCTTAAAACAATTAAGAATCACACTCAGGCTTCCCTTGATGTTATCCCGCAAAGCCTTCCCTCACCAGTACCTATTAATCCTTTTGTTAAAATACAGGCTGATTTAAAACAAAAGTTTCCTAATCTTACTGAAACAGAATTAATTGTCAAGACTATGGATTACATGAAGACTCAGTTCTTACAATCCTTAGTCCCAGATGATGTTTCTATGAAAACAGCCAGTGATGAAGAATCTGAACAAGACGATAATCAATTCAATGTCCTAGCAGGAGAAAGTCAAGAACCCGAGCCCACAATGGGAGACTTTTGGGATTCTCTCACCTCAATGATTTCTAAAAAATTAGAACAGGACAAGAAAGGAAAAGGAAAAGCAGTATGACAGTGACCCTCCACTACAAAAGATAATCCAATAATCAGAAAACGACAAGAATTGTAATTCCACTTTCTAAAAAGAAAGCCAGCTGCTCTCTCCATTATCAGAAAACGATGCCACCTGTCTTCAATAATAATCCACCCAACCGACATCATCTCATGCGTCCCACTATCTACGGCTGAGATTTAAAGAAGGAAAGATAAGGATCAATGATCGACTCCACTGACAAGGACACGCACGATCCCTTCTTATCATTTCACTTGTATAAATAGGGATACCTCACCCTTTGTTGAGGCAGAATTTCTTTTCAGAATTTTCCTTTACTTCCTCTCTCTCTCTGTAAAATACTTGATATATATAAGTTTGAAGTTTAAAGAATTGCAGAGCTCTACTGTAAGTTTTAATTATTGCTTCTGTCAATTATTATGTTTCATTACTTGAACTTTTAGATTATCATATAGATAACAGTAACCGTTATAAAACAGCATATCAAACTGCTACAAACAATTATAATCGTTCTTATTTTTTAGAACAATTTAATAAATCTGAACAGTTTATTATTTCTACTAAAGAAGCCATCCAGGAAGAAACCTGTAGGCTTATAGTTTTGGGTAAACCCCCAAATCAACAGTAACTTTATGAGACCATATATGCAGTAATTTATCTGTTAATATATAGCTAATATGCCTTTAAATTATCCATGCCATTTTATTAAATGAGAAAAGTTTAAGCTTGATACTTGAATAAGTGGAACGTCACCCAAGTCGCGTTTAGGACTTTGCCTTTAGCCGTGTTATGGCGTTGTGGCTTTTATCCTCAGTAAATCGTTGACAGACGTGCTTGTTATAAGTATCTATCTTGATCCTGCCTCCTTTGGTATTAGAGCCATGTTAATTTATTGTCATATTAGTGAATATATTACTTATAAATTATGCGTATATGGTCACTTTGAAAAATGACTGCTTTTTCTCCTTCGTCTGTGACAACAGTAGCTAATGCCTCAGCTTCTACTTTAGAAGCAACTGAACTAATTGCCTATCAGGATGTAAAGGAAGCCCTAGATAAATATATTATTCCTAAAATCAAACCAGAAACTATTTACAAAATTGGAACCTTTGATTTCATCAGCAAAAGAATTATCAAAATTTTTGAGCATGCTGTTCCTTTACAGAATAATGATGAAATTTTATATTTGTTGCATGTTGAAGACTTATACCCTTTTCTGCAAAAATATAAATATGTTCACATAGGACTTGTCCAAGTAGCTTTTAAACCCCTGACTTTGCTTGGCCAAAACACCAGTATTCAATGCACCCTCCGTGATGGTAGGTGTCTCAACTGGAAAGCCTCTCTTATGGGAGCTATTGAAACTAGTCTTGCTCATGGACCAATATATTTCAATATTAATCCGAATCTAAGTGTAGCCTTAACTGATAATAATTTGTCAAAAGTGTTAGAAATGAGAATTATATCTCATGGTTATGAGTATCTGCCAGGATCTCCTCCTTTTGCCATATTATTTCGTATTCATCTTAAAGTTTTAACTACTTTAAACCCTTATATCCGTAAGCAAAGCCATCAAGGACATACTGTCCTAATTGACACTAATCTTTTTAGTAGTCAAGTGGCTATCCCCAGAATGATTCCTTGGGAAGAGATTACTTTCCCAAAACAATGGCAAATTACTAATGTTGTTCCTACCAGGCCTATAATTAGACAGTCCATAGAGGATGTCATCCAAACCAGTAATGGAAATGTTTATTTAAAATTCCAGAGACCTTTTACTCGTAGTCGGTCTATTAATAATATTTCCTATGATATTGATTTTCCTGAATCCTCCAGACAATCTGTGTCCGATCCGATAGAATCTGTCTATCAAGAATCCAAGAATGAGTCTGTTAAAAATGAAGACTTGATTAGAGGGATTCATGTTTCTGAAAATCAAATACCCCATGCTATTTATGAAACAAATGCTCCTCAAAACAGAAGACCTTATAGTCCAACTGCTAGCGATATGAATTTTGAATGTTAATGGATTTTTCTCCCAATAGTAAAATTCGTCAATGTTTAAACCAGGAGTTTATGCAGGATAAATACCAGAATTTTAGAAATTGGTATTTTAAAAATCATGAAAGTAAAAAATTAGCAGAAATTAAAGATAGTTATTATGCTTATCTGAAAAAGAATCAGTGTATCTTATCATTTGTTAAATGGTATTATGATTTCTTGTTAAAATCAGAATTTTAACCTGAAAGTCAACTGAATGTTTTAACTGGAATTCAAAAGGACTGGATCACCACTAATGGTAATATCATTCAATCCATTCACCCCCCATCCTAAGTCCCTTGAACTTAGTCCGATAAATGATAATTTAAAACCTTTAATCATTAATCCGTATGTTGATATATCTGAAATACCCCATCAACAAGAATAGGTTAAAATAAAAGATATTTTACCCTTGTCTAAACAGAATAATTATACTAATCTATTCCTTCAAACTGTAGGAAAACAGTTAACTAGAATTGAGGAACATATTAATAATATTAACGAAAACTGTCAAGTTGTTCCCCACAAGCCTGAACTTCAACCTGTAACTATAAAACCGCTATTAGAAGTCAGTAATTTTAGAATGAAATCTTCTAAACCTGACAATGAGTTTATTGACAATCTTTTAAATAAAATGAAAGATTTAAAACTCACATCTGCACCTACTTCTTCATCTCAAATTAATGTTATTTCTGGACACTCCTCTTCCACCAGTAACAATACTGACAGTGATACAGATAACTCTAATGATATCTCTCCTAGTCATTTGTTAGAAATCCAGAATAACTTTCAGGATATGCAGAATATTAATAAAACTACTTACAGTCAAAAGCCTGTTAATCGTATGGCACTAACTAGACCTAGTAGGTATTACTATCCTAGACCTACCCCCCAGGATATTCTTTATGAAGAAGACTTTCTTCATACACAAAAATCTTACCATGGAAAAACCATTTATGAATGGAACATTGGTGGTAAGACAGAATATCAAATCTTCGAAACCATCCATCATATCTTGATGTATGCAACTGTCTGTAAACAGAACGATAACACAGACCACCAGATCTGTCGTTTCTTAGTTAATGGATTTACTGGCATCCTTAAGGGATGGTGGGATAATGTATTAACTGCAATCCAAAGAACCGAAGTTCTTCAATCCTACAAAGAAGAACTTGACCCTATTACCAGTCTTCTCACAAGGAGAGAGGATGCTTGTTACACTCTTGTTCAAGCTATCCTTCATCATTTTGTTGGACCTGGTCAGATGAACACTGACAGAAGTCGTGAGCTCCTTCAGAACCTTCGTTGCCCATCTTTAACCCATTTTAGATGGTATAAAGATGTCTTTTTAATGAAAGTCATGCAGAGATCAGACGCTAACAGTGAACATTGGAAAGCCAAGTTTGTTGATGGCCTTCCTACTTTCTTTGCTGAAAAAGTTCGAAAAAAGCTTAGAGATAAGCACGACCGTATGAGTATCCCTTATGATCAGTATTCCTATGGTCATCTCATTTCAGTAATTATTGAAGAAGGTTTATCCTTATGTAATGACATGAAACTTCAACAACTAATGAAAAAACAAAATCTCACTAAAAAACATGAGATAGGAGAATTTTGCGATCAATTCTCTTATGAAACAAAATTACAGTATCCTCATAAGATTAGAAAACAGCACAGATCTAAAACTTCTAGACCTTATCGAAAACGCTCTTCTAAAAAATCTTCTTCTAATAACAAAACCCTGAAAAATCTACAAAGAAGAGGAAGAGTAGTAAGAAAAAAGATAAGTCTAAAATTGAATGTTATAAATGCGGTAAAACAGGACATTTTGCTAATAAATGCAAATCTAAATTGAAACAAAAACTCAATGAGATGTCCCTTGATGAGGATATCCAACAGCAAATTATTAATTGTTTAGCTACCAGCAGTTCTGAGTCTGGCTCCGATGATGGTTTAGCTGAGGTCTATTCTGAATCTGGTAATGATTCTGATGTCGAGCATTGTCAAACCTGCACAATTAATAACTGTAAAACAAGCACTGAAGCTGATTATTGGAAAGCCATCGTAGAGATGAATGGTTTAGATGTTGGAGGTCCCAGCATCAATGTCTTAACTGATACCCAGAAATCTCTCCTTGACTTAGCTGAAAATATAAAAGATCCCGAAATTAAACTAAAATTTTTAGAAATCTGTTATAAAAATCAAAAAACAGAAGAAAACCTTCCAATCGATCAGTATAGTATGCGTGAGGTTATGAGACGCATAAAAGATGTTTCTACTGCTGAAAAACCTACTACTATTCAGGATCTTAAAACCGAAATTAATATTTTAAAATCTGAAATAAAACAGTTACAAAATACTAATACTATCATCTTCCATGATTTAAATAGTATCAAACAACAGTTAAACAATAAACATGATAATCATGTAGAATCCTCAAAAACTGGATCTTCTGACAAACCAGAATCTTCTGAACAGTATTTAATGCTTATGAATCAAGTGGTTTTTCAAAAATGGTATATTAGAATTACTCTTGTTATCAAACCGGATTTTATCATTAAAGATGCCATTACCTTAGTTGATAGTGGCGCTGATATGAACTGTATTCAGGAAGGATTAATTCCTACCAAATATTTCCAGAAAACCACTCAATCATTAACTAGTGCTAGTGGTAACACTATGAACATTAAATATAAAATTCCAGAAGCCTTAATCTGTAATCAAGGTCTTTGTTTACCTACCTCTTTTGTTCTTATCCGAAATATGAATCAAAGTATCATCTTAGGCACACCTTTCCTTTGTCTTTTGATGCCTATCTCGAAGATAGATACTTTAGGTATTCACACTACTCTTAATAACAGGCATATTGTTTTTGAATTCATAGCAGAACCTTATACTAAAGAACTAAATCAAGTCAAGCACATGATTTATTCAAAAGAAAAACAGATAAATTTCATCCAAAAAGAAATAAAGTTTCTTTCTACAGAACAAAGAATTTTACAGCCCTCTTTACAGGAAAAAATAAAATTAATTTACAAAACTCTTCAAACAGAAATCTGTAGTGATGTCCCTAATGCTTTTTGGAATAGGAAGAAACATATTATTTCTCTTCCTTATATTCCTAATTTCAATGAAAAGAATATTCCTACTAAGTCTAGACCCAGTCAAATGAAGAAAGAATATTTACTTCTTTACAAAACTGAAATTGAGTCTCTTCAGCAGAAAAAGCTAATAAAACCCAGTACTTCCCCTTGGAGTTGTACAGCTTTTTATGTCAATAAAAACTCCGAAATTGAACGAGGAACTCCCCGCCTTGTTATTAATTATAAACCACTGAATGAAGCCCTTCAATGGATTAGATATCCAATTCCGAATAAGAAGGACCTACTCGACAGACTTCATGATGCCACTATTTTTTCTAAATTTGATATGAAATCAGGATTTTGGCAAATACAAATCAGAGATCAGGATACTTATAAAACTGCTTTTACAGTACCTTTCGGACACTATGAATGGAATGTTCTTCTATTTGGTGTCAAAAATGGACCTTCTGAATTTCAACATATCATGAATGATATTTTTAATTCTTTTACTGAATTTATTATCTTCTATATTGATGATGTCTTAATTTTCTCTTCATCAATTGAACAACATATTAAGCATTTAAACATTTTTAAAAATATTTTCATAAAAAATGGTTTGGTAGTTTCTGCTCCTAAGATGAAACTTTTCCAAACAAAAATCAGATTTCTCGGACATAATATTTTCAATGGAACTATTATTCCTATTGATAGATGTATTGAATTTGCATCTAAATTTCCGGATGAAATTAAAGATATTAATCAACTGCAAAGATTTTTGGGAAGTCTAAATTATATTAGAGACTATTATCCTAATCTTTCCCAGGATGCTGCTATACTGTACACCCGGTTAAGAAAAAACCCTTTGCCCTGGACTATTGAACATACTGATGCAGTCCAAAAGATCAAAACTAGAGTTAAACAGTTACCTTGCCTCTCTTTACAATCCTGAATGGAAGAAGATTGTTCAAACTGATGCTTCTAATACAGGATATGGTGGAATTTTAAAGCAATTTAATCCTAACAGTAACAAAGAGGATCTTATCCGATTTACTTCAGGAGTTTGGAAAGGACCTTCTTCGAATTATCCTACCATAAAGAAAGAATGTCTTTTCATTGTTAAATGTGTTTTAAAATTTCAAGATGATCTTTTAAATCAGCACTTTTTAATTCGAGTTGATTGCTCAGCTGCAAAACAGATATTTAAAAAGGATGTACAAAATCTAGCTTCTAAACAGATATTTGCCACTTGGCAAAGTATTTTATCAGTATTCGACTTTGATATTGAATATATCAAAGGAAAACAGAATTCTTTACCGGATTTTCTAACCAGAGAATACTTGCAGGAATGACCAGTAGAAGCCGTGGCCGCGGTCAGCGAGGCCGAGGCAGAGCAAATCTGTACTATACAGAATTTCCTACTCTGAATTCTCAGACCAGCAACTCATCGTCTTCTTCTAGCCAACCTACCGTAAAGGATGTTCTCCTTTTACCAGAACAGTATATCCCAAACATAAATGCGGATGAAACAGTATTATTCATTGAACAAAATGATGAAAAATGGATGAAAGATCCATGGGAGATAAAGAGACGTTATTTAACGACTCAACAGTCTCCTCCCCGTTTTAATCAGTACCGATATGTTTATGAACAAATAATCATTGAAACAGCATCTATGGACATTAAGCATACGCTTCATGATCCTAACAAAACCACCAGCCCGATTCAATACAGTAAAACAATAGTCAAGAGCATCATGCCTCTTGCCAATTGGGGTATTAATCCTCATACCACCCGTACTATTGAATCCAGTCACACAACAGAAACCTGTTACAGTTATTGGGATTATATTGATTCCTTTACCCAAGTTTTCTATTACCAGAATCCAATTCACAACCATACTTGGTTTATCCGAGTCTGTCCCGAAGTACTTAAAAATGAAATTCCCAACTGGTTTTTCGTTTGGTGGGATAAGATTGGTGTTACCATTGAAACCTTACCAGAATCTGTTCAAACAGCATTCAAGGAATGGCAAGTTGCCTATTCCCACGTACCAGTAAATAGAGATTTATCAATGTCTAAATTATTTGCCCATTTCATAATTCGTTTCAGTATACCTTGGATTTGGAAATGGGATTTCCGTTGTGATTACCATAATAAGATTCCCCGCCTCAAAAGAATATTCTTTACCAAATGGTGGGATAAAGGTCTTAATCCGACACTACCAGAACTTCTTAAAACAATTAAGAATCACACTCAGGCTTGCCTTGATGTTATCCCGCAAAGCCTTCCCTCACCAGTACCTATTAATCCTTTTGTTAAAATACAGGCTGATTTAAAATAAAAGTTTCCTAATCTTACTGAAACAGAATTAATTTCCAAGACTATGGATTACATGAAGACTCAGTTCTTACAATCCTTAGTCCCAGATGATGTTTCTATGAAAACAGCCAGTGATGAAGAATCTGAACAAGACGATAATCAATTCAATGTCCTAGCAGGAGAAAGTCAAGAACCCGAGCCCACAATGGGAGACTTTTGGGATTCTCTCACCTCAATGATTTTTGAAAAATTGGAACAGGACAAGAAAGGAAAAGGAAAAGCAGTATGACAGTGACCCTCCACTACAAAAGATAATCCAATAATCAGAAAACGACAAGAACAATAATTCCACTTTCTAAAAAGAAAAAAGCCAGCTGCTCTCTCCATTATCACAAAATGACGCCACCTGTCTTCAATAATACTCCACCCAACCGACATCATCTCATGCGTCCCACTATCTACGGCTGAGATTTAAAGAAGGAAAGATAAGGATCAATGATCGACTCCACTGACAAGGACACGCACGATCCCTTCTTATCCTTTCACTTGTATAAATAGGGATACCTCACCCTTTGTTGAGGCAGAATTTCTTTTCAGAATTTTCCTTTACTTCCTCTCTCTCTCTGTAAAATACTTGATATATATAAGTTTGAAGTTTAAAGAATTACAGAGCTCTACTATAAGTTTTAATTATTGCTTCTGTCAATTATTATGTTTCATTACTTGAACTTTTAGATTATCATATAGATAACAGTAACCGTTATAAAACAGCATATCAAACTGCTACAAACAATTATAATCGTTCTTATTTTTTAGAACAATTTAATAAATCTGAACAGTTTATTATTTCTACTAAAGAAGCCATCCAGGAAGAAACCTGTAGGCTTATAGTTTTGGGTAAACCCCCGAATCAACAGTAACTTTATGAGACCATATATGCAGTAATTTATCTGTTAATATATAGCTAATATGCCTTTAAATTATCCATGCCATTTTATTAAATGAGAAAAGTTTAAGCTTGATACTTGAATAAGTGGAACATCACCCAAGTCGCGTTTAGGACTTTGCCTTTAGCCGTGTTATGGCGTTGTGGCTTTTATCCTCAGTAAATCGTTGACAGATGTGCTTGTTATAAGTATCTACTTTGATCCTGCCTCCTTTGGTAATAATTAAAACTTACAGTAGAGCTCTGCAATTCTTTAAACTTCAAACTTATATATATCAAGTATTTTACAGAGAGAGAGAGGAAGTAAAGGAAAATTCTGAAAAGAAATCCTGCCTCAACAAAGGGTGAGGTATCCCTATTTATACAAGTGAAAGGATAAGAAGGGATCGTGCGTGTCCTTGTCAGTGGAGTTGATCATTGATCCTTATCTTTCCTTCTTTAAATCTCAGCCGTAGATAGTGGGACGCATGAGATGATGTCGGTTGGGTGGAGTATTATTGAAGACAGGTGGCGTCGTTTTCTGATAATGGAGAGAGCAGCTGGCTTTTTTCTTTTTAGAAAGTGGAATTACTGTTCTTGTCGTTTTCTGATTATTGGATTATCTTTTGTAGTGGAGGGTCACTGTCATACTGCTTTTCCTTTTCCTTTCTTGTCCTGTTCCAATTTTTCAGAAATCATTGAGGTGAGAGAATCCCAAAAGTCTCCCATTGTGGGCTCGGGTTCTTGACTTTCTCCTGCTAGGACATTAAATTGATTATCGTCTTGTTCAGATTCTTCATCACTGGCTGTTTTCATAGAAACATCATATGGGACTAAGGATTGTAAGAACTGAGTTTTCATGTAATCCATAGTCTTGACAATTAATTCTGTTTCAGTAAGATTAGGAAACTTTTGTTTTAAATCAACCTGTATTTTAACAAAAGGATTAATAGGTACTGGTGAGGGAAGGCTTTGCGGGATAACATCAAGGCAAGCCTGAGTGTGATTCTTAATTGTTTTAAGAAGTTCTAGTAGTGTCGGATTAAGACCTTTATCCCACCATTTGGTAAAGAATATTCTTTTGAGGCGGGGAATCTTATTCTGGTAATCACAATGGAAATCCCATTTCCAAATCCAAGGTATACTGAAATGAATTATGAAATGGGCAAATAATTTAGACATTGATAAATCTTTATTTACTGGTATGTGGGAATAGGTAACTTGCCATTCCTTGAATGCTGTTTGAACAGATTCTGGTAAGGTTTCAATGGTAACACCAATCTTATCCCACCAAACGAAAAATCAGTTGGGAATTTCGTTTTTAAGTACTTCGGGACAGACTCGGATAAACCAAGTATGGTTGTGAATTGGATTCTGGTAATAGAAAACTTGGGTAAAGGAATCAATATAATCCCAATAACTGTAACGGGTTTCTGTTGTGTGACTGGATTCAATAGTACGGGTGGTATGAGGATTAATACCCCAAGATCAATGTATCATGATCTTCGTCATACATTTTGGTGGAGCAATATGAAGAGAGAGATAGCGTTGTTTATCTCAAGGTGTCTAACTTGTCAACGAGTCAAAGCGGAGCATTAAGTACCAAAAGGTCCATTGCAACCACTTGAAATTCTAGAATGGAAGTGGGAGCACATTACCATGAATTTCGTTACCGGTCTTCCTAGGGTTTCTCAAGGTATTGATGCAATTTGGGTCATTGTTGATAGATTGACCAAGTCTGCTCATTTCTTACCGATACGAAAAACTTATACACTTGAACGTCTTTCTCGTATGTACATAAACGAGATTGTAAGACTGCATGGTATGCCAGTATCCATAGTTTCTGACCGAGACCCAAGATTCACTTCACGATTTTGGGTTAGTTTACAAAAGCTATGGGCACGGATTTACGATTTAGTTCAGCATATCATCCTCAGACGGACGGACAATCAGAGAGGACTATTCAAACTCTTGAAGATCTATTAAGACTCCGTGTCTTTGACTTCAAGGGAAGTTGGGACAAGTTCTTACCATTGGTGGAGTTTTTTTACAACAACAGTTATCAAGCAAGTATTGGCATGACTCCATTCGAAGCATTGTATGGAAGAAAATGTTGTTCTCCAGTATACTGGGATGAGGTGGGTGAAGCAACGTTGTTGGGACCGGAGTTGGTACGTATGACTACAAAAAGATTCAAACGATCCGACAACGTATAAAAACCTCACAAGATCAACAAAAGAGTTATGATGATCTTCATCGAAAGGACGTGGAATTTGATGTAGGAGATCATGTGTTCTTACGTGTTACTCCATGGAAAGGAGTTACGAGATTTGAAAAGAGAAGAAAGCTCAATCCTCGATTCATCGGTCTATTTTTAATCCTCGATCGAGTAGGAACTGTGGCTTATAGAATCGCTTTACCGCCAAGTATGTCTCGTGTTCATAACGTTTTTCACATATCCATGTTACGCAAATATGTGGAAGACCCGAACCACATTATTGAGTTAGAACCGGACGAAATAGCGGAGGATTTGACGTATGAAGAAGTTCCTGTTCAAATCTTGGATAAGAATGATCATATTCTACGCTCCAAGGTTATACCTCAAGTCAAAGTTTTGTGGAGAAACCACGATGTTGAGGAAATGACTTGGGAGTTAGAATCTGAAATGAAATCAAGGTATCCTTATCTCTTCGACATACCAGGTACGTACCCTAATTTCGAGGGCTAAATTTCATAAGAAGGGGAGGTTGTAAGACCCCAACTTTTATAAATAAAGATGAATTTTCTATAAATATCATTTTTGAATATTATGAAGTTAATTTGATATAATGTTATAGTCGTGGGTAATATTTATAAATTTTGCAAAGTACGCAAGTTGTTATATAATATTCGATTGGTTGGGGAATATTCGTTTTAACAGGGAATATTCGTACAACGACACAATCATTGGTAGACCCCACAACGGAATTATTGTCGGATTGAGAAAACGACAAAAATATTTTATTAAAAATAACGGGGAAAGTTTTACCATTGTTACTGTTGAACTACTCGGTAGTAAAAGTACAGTAATACGTGTGGTTGCATAGTAGCACACGGTATTGATTATTAATGCTTATGTGAGAAGTCACTCAGTTTGATTCAATTATTGTCAGTTAATAATATGAATTATTTAGCGATAATGACGTTTTGTTTTATTCGTATTATTAACGTAATAAAAAAGAAACATCTTTTTATATAAAATAGAATACTTTATTAAAGTTATTCTATAAATAGAATATATTATATTTTATTTAAAAGATTTTTCTTTAAATATGGACCGTCAGATTAAAGTAATCAATCAGGACCGTTCATGGATTAGTTACTATGCATTCTATTTTTCTATAAATAGCAGCTCATTCCTTCATTATTTCTTACGAATTCACTGAACTCTAGAGAGAGAGAAGAAGAGTATTCTGTTACTTAACTACTTCCTTATTTCTGCTCTTCTTTAAAACGGTAAGGGGTGTTATTCTTTCTTATTCGTGAAGAGAACTGTTGTTATTCCATTTCTTATTATTCTGTTGGAATAACCTGTATACGCGGTCTACCCTATACTTGGTGACATTCTTCTATTATTCTGTTGGAACATCCTGTCTGTGTGTTTTACACCGGACTTGGTTCCGTTTTTATTATTATTCTGTTGGAACATCATGTCTGTCTGTTTTACACCGGACCTGGTTCCGTCTTGTTATTATTCTATTGGAATATCCTGTTTGTGTGTTTTACACCGGACCTGGTTCCATTATTTATTATTCTGTCGGAATATCCTGTCTGTGCGTTTACGCCGGACCTGGTTCCATTATTTATTATTCTGTCGGAATATCATGTCTGTGCGTTTACGCCGGACCTGGCTCCATTATTTATTATTCTGTTGGAATAACCTGTCTGTGCGGTCTATCGCATGCATGGTGATTTCTTTTGTTATTCCATTCTTTCTTGTACTCAGTTGGTTAAGTTTTGACTTCTATACTCCATGAAATTTGTGGAATATCCTTGATAATTGCGTTTCATCCAGTATCTTTTCATGAAAATATTCTTCTAAGCATTCTTGAATTTTACTCACAAAGCAGTATCATGTTGACAATTTGGACGTTGTTAAATCTTGGATAAATTAATTCTTAAACTTGTTTTATTGAATTCTTATATCATTGTCATCATCCTCATGTTTATAAAATGTTAAAAGTCATCTGTGGCCTGTAGTACATAGATGGACTTGGTATGATTATGACCAGGGATTATTCGGTATAATCATGACCGTAATGTTACAAATGATGTGGTAAAAGTCCTCATTGGCCCGTAGTGCATTGATGGACAGTTGTTGGCATGATCATGACCATTAATGAATGCATGAATATCCTTGGCCGTAGTGCAGGGGTGATTCGATGATGTGGATTATTTTATTAAGCTGAGTCCCAGCGATAACAGTGTTGAAAAACCTTTTAAATCATAAAAGATAGTAGAGTTTATTTTCTACTTGACTCTTTTAATGGATTGCTTATTACGCTGCAGTTAAACTTGATGTCTATTATATTTTATCAGTTTAACATTGTTGAAGGCTAATGATAATTTATTCTGCATTATCTTAGTCATAATATTTCTTACTGGGCTAGTTGAGCTCACCCTTTTTTTCACTGTTCTCTTCAGGAAATGAGAACGTAGCTGGGGCAAGTCGGGGAACGGAGTGATGGTTCGAATGATAGTATTAGTTAGTAGTCCTCACTATTCTATGTAATAGTGTGTTAATAAATGTAATGAGGACTCCTTTTGAGTATGAATACTCTCTAGAAGATAATATTTGTATTCAAACTCGCAGTTTATGTTTTGTCATATTGTACACGACAGTTGTATTAGTAAGTTGTATTTGTATTCTGTACTTTGTATCTGACGACCCAAGATGGGTGATGTATACCTAATTTTGGGGGCGTCACATATGACAACACATATACTGTGAGTTTGGATACAAATAGAGAGTATAAAAACTCAAAAGGAGTCTTCATTACAATTATTGATACACTATTTTATAAAAATAGTGAGGACTGCTAAACAACTTTTTAAAACCGTCACTCCACACCCCGGCTAGTTCCTGCTATACTATTTCCTCCTGAGAAAAAAATGGAACAAAAAGGGGGAGCTCAACTAGCCCAGTAAGGAATATTATGACTAAGATAATATACAACAAATTATCGTTAGTCTTCAACAGGGAAAATCTGATAAAATATAGTAGATAACAAGTTTTAGATCAACAACTGCAGCGAAAACAGCAATCCATTAGAAGGGTCAAGTAGAGAAAGAATTCTACTATCTTCTAAGATTTAAAAGTCCATCATCAATATTTTATCCCTGTAACAACAATCAATATGCATCTTGAATCAAATATTCATCTTTGCACTACAAGCCAAAGATATTCATTTGTATCACCAGTTGGTTATGTTCATCTCAATACCTGTTCATCTTTGCACTACAGGCCAAAGATATTCATCAGGAAATCATACATCTTTGCACTACAGGCCAAAGATATTCAATAGTATCATCATTTAGGACCGAGGATGATGAAAAATATTTTAAAGAGAACGAATCCAGTGAGATAAAAGAATAAATATTAGGGATTCGTATTACAGTTTATCCAAGTTCAATAATACTCTATAATAACCAATTTTGAAGCAGAATTCAAAAATAAAGATCAAAACATGGATACAATCAAAGATAGTAACCATAATAGACAACTTGGACAAAAAAAAATTTATTTTTCGGTGAATAGTACCGTATTCGTGAATAGTGCCGTATACGTGAATAGTAACCCCGACACAAAAAATTTCAAATTTGATAAAAAGTTTATACCAATATTTTGGTATAATGATATTGAAAAAAATATCATTTTCAGAAGAATATAACACCCCTTACCTCAAAATATCAGTACTTCTGATCGGAATATCGGTATAAGGCTGAAGGAAACATGCACTGATGAATAGAAACTCACAAAGTATCTAAATACTCACAAAATACACTCAATAATCTAGAGAGAGAAAGAGAGAAAACTTGTTTCTGGTGTGATTTTCAATTCTAACTTAGTCCTCTATTTATAGGAAAATGTTAGCACGCCGAAGCAGACTTAACCTGCAACCTGATGGCTTTACCTGCTACTATTTCCACCCACCACATTTGAATAAAAATCTCAGCACATTTTCACCAACCAAAAGTGGGGCCCACCAATTCTAGAACTTTTCACCAAAATAATAAATTCTGAAACTTCAACAATTTCTGAACCAGTCAGCTCTTAAAATTCATAACAAATCATACGTTCATTTTTAACGGTTCAAAATTTGTGGATATATACTCAACTTATATTTGTATAACATATCCAAAAATCACAACGATCCTGTAAGACCCCAACTTTTATAAATAAAGATGAATTTTCTATAAATATCATTTTTGAATATTATGGAGTTAATTTGATATAATGTTATAGTTGTGGGTAATATTTATAAATTTTGCAAAGTACGCAAGTTGTTGTATAATATTCGATTGGTTGGGGAATATTCGTTTTAACAGGGAATATTCGTACAACGGCACAACCCCACAACGGAATTATTGTCGGATTGAGAAAACGACAAAAATATTTTATTAAAAATAACGGCGGAAGTTTTACCATTGTTAATGTTGAACTACTCGGTAGTAAAAGTACAGTAATACGTGTGGTTGCATAGTAGCACACGGTATTGATTATTAATGCTTATGTGAGAAGTCACTCAGTTTGATTCAATTATTGTCAGTTAATAATATGAATTATTTAGCGATAATGACGTTTTGTTTTATTCGTATTATTAACGTAATAAAACAGAAACATCTTTTTATATAAAACAGAATACTTTATTAAAGTTATTCTATAAATAGAATATATTATATTTTATTTAAAAGATTTTTCTTTAAATATGGACCGTCAGATTAAAGTAATCAATCTGGACCGTTCATGGATTAGTTACTATGCATTCTATTTTTCTATAAATAGCAGCTCATTCCTTCATTATTTCTTACGAATTCACTGAACTCTAGAGAGAGAAACTATAGAGAGAAAGAGAAGAAGAGTATTCTGCTACTTAACTACTTCCTTATTTCAGCTCTTCTTTAAAACGGTAAGGGGTGTTATTCTTTCTTATTCATGAAGAGAACTGTTGTTATTCCATTTCTTATTATTCTGTTGGAATAACCTGTATACGCGGTCTACCCTATACTTGGTGACATTCTTCTATTATTCTGTTGGAACATCCTGTCTGTGTGTTTTACACCGGACCTGGTTCCGTTTTTATTATTATTCTGTTGGAACATCCTGTCTGTGTGTTTTACACCGGACCTGGTTCCGTCTTGTTATTATTCTGTTGGAACATCCTGTCTGTGTGTTTTACACCGGACCTGGTTCCATTATTTATTATTCTGTCGGAATATCCTGTCTGTGCGTTTACGCCGGACCTGGTTCCATTATTTATTATTCTGTCGGAATATCCTGTCTGTGCGTTTACGCCGGACCTGGTTCCATTATTTATTATTCTGTTGGAATAACCTGTCTGTGCGGTCTATCGCATGCATGGTGATTTCTTTTGTTATTCCATTCTTTATTGTACTCAGTTGGTTAAGTTTTGACTTCTATACTCCATGAAATTTGTGGAATATCCTTGATAATTGCGTTTCATCCAGTATCTTTTCATGAAAATATTCTTCTAAGCATTCTTGAATTTTACTCCACAAAGCAGTATCATGTTGACAATTTGGACGTTGTTAATTCTTGGATAAATTAATTCTTGAACTTGTTTTATTGAATTCTTATATCATTGTCATCATCCTCATGTTTATAAAATGTTGAAAGTCATCTGTGGCCTGTAGTGCATAGATGGACTTGGTATGATTATGACCAGGGATTATTCGGTATAATCATGACCGTAATGTTACAAATGATGTGGTAAAAGTCCTCATTGGCCCGTAGTGCATTGATGGACAGTTGTTGGCATGATCATGACCATTAATGAATACACGAATATCCTTGGCCGTAGTGCAGGGGTGATTCGATGATGTGGATTATTTTATTAAGCTGAGTCCCAGCGATAACAGTGTTGAAAAACCTTTTAAATCATAAAAGATAGTAGAGTTTATTTTCTACTTGACTCTTTTAATGGATTGCTTGTTCCGCTGCAGTTAAACTTGATGTCTATTATATTTTATCAGTTTAACATTGTTGAAGGCTAATGATAATTTATTCTGCATTATCTTAGTCATAATATTTCTTACTGGGCTAGTTGAGCTCACCCTTTCTTTCACTGTTCTCTTCAGGAAATGAGAACGTAGCTGGGGCAAGTCGGGGAACGGAGTGATGGTCCGAATGATAGTATTAGTTAGTAGTCCTCACTATTCTATGTAATAGTGTGTTAATAAATGTAATGAGGACTCCTTTTGAGTATGAATACTCTCTAGAAGATAATATTTGTATTCAAACTCACAGTTTATGTTTTGTCGTATTGTACACGACAGTTGTATTAGTAAGTTGTATTTGTATTCTGTACTATGTATCTGACGACCCAAGATGGGTGATGTATACCTAATTTTGGGGGCGTCACAGTTGGTATCAGAGCTTAGGGATATGATCCCTGGCTAAGATGTGAGAATAGAACTAGGAGGGGAGAGACGGGGAATTCCTTCGCTAGTATGACCTACCTAAGTTTATTTGCATGGTATTTAATTGGTCGGTCATAATATAAGGATAATATATGACATATCAATTAACTTTTATTTTGTGGCAGTATCTGAAAATGGCATCTGAGAATGTTGAGAATAGCAATGGAGCACAGGCGACTGTTGATTCACCACATATCAATAATCAGGATAATGTGCATCAGGAAGGTGACAATCCTCATGCAAACAACAACACTGACCAGATGATGAATGATGGAATGTTCAGAAACTTTATGCAGTTCATGCAACAGCAGGTGAGAGCGGCTCCTGTCCAAAATATAGGTGGAAACACTGAAAACTCTCGGACGGTCACCGCTAAACAGTTCAAGGAGCTGGGACCACCAGAGTTTAAGGGAGAGCCAAAACCACTTATAGCGGAAACATGGATAAAGCAGATTACCAAGATATTTGATGTCTTGGGATGCTCCGAGGAGCAAAAGGTTCCCTTTGCCGCCTTTATGTTGCGAGGAGAGGCAGATTACTGGTGGGAATCGATTAAGCGTACTCAACCTGCCGCACTGAAGATGTCTTGGGAGAAGTTCCAAGAGCTGTTCAATGACAAATACTTTCCCGAAAGTGTTCGTCACATGAAGGAGGTGGAGTTCATCAAATTGGAGCAGAATAATATGACCGTGTCGCAGTATGAGGCTAAATTTGCTGAGTTGTCCCGGTTTGCGTCCCACTTGGTGGATAATGAAGAGCGAATGACGCGAATGTTTTTGCGAGGTTTGAAACCTGAGATACGTCAACATCTTATTTCTCATAAACTGTGTTTGTATTCAGATGTTGTGAATAGGGCTCAGTTAGTGGAGCGCGATAACGAGTCAACGCAACCAAAAGAGAGCAGTCGGCAAAATGATAATACCAGTGAGAGCAGTCATCGAAGCGGTGACAACAAGCGTGGAGGGAATCAACAGGCCAGAAATGGTAACCACTTCGGTGGTAATCAGGGCCAAAACAATAAGAATGGTCATTTCAAGAAGAGGAGATTCAACAATGATGGAAAGACGTCAGCACCAGCACCCGTTGTTAAGGAAGGAGAACGACCACCTATCATATGTTTCAAATGCGGAGGGGAGGGGCACATCAGTCCAAACTGCGCGATGCCGTCTAAAGCATGTTATAATTGTGGAAGAGAAGGTCATTTAGCTCGATTTTGTCGTTTACCAAAAACAAGTTCAGCCAAGATGGAGACACCAAAGGCCGTCCCAGAAAAGTCAAAACCGGTAGTGCAAGGGAGAGCGTTTGTTGTGACCTCCCAGAAAGCAAGGAACCCGAATGAGGTCATCACGGGTAAGCTTATCATAAACTCTAACGAAGTCTATACTTTATTTGATACCGGTTCTACCCATTCTTTTATTTCTCCTACTTGCGCTCATCGATTAAATTTGATTCCGGAGAAATTAGACTTTGACTTATCTGTTGAAACTCCATTGGGAGAAACCTTCATTACATCCACGGTTTATAAGTCTTGTTTGGTTCAAGTTGGTACCCACACATTACCTGTCGATCTTATTTCATTAAAAATACTTGCATTTGACGTGATTCTAGGGATTGATTGGTTAACTACTCATCATGCAAAAATTGATTGTTTTCGTAAGGTTGTTAGCTTTCATATTCCTAATCGACCTATTATGCGAATTCAAGCAACCAAACCATTAAAATCAATCGCTGTCATCTCAAGCCATAAAGCTATTCGTTTATTGAAAAACGGATGTCAAGCTTTCTTAGCTCATGTCACGGATCTAAACAAAAATACGTCAGTTTTGAATGATATTTCTATTGTTAATAAATTCCCTGACGTATTCCCTGAAGAACTTCCTGGCCTACCCCCAGAGCGTGAAATTGAATTTTGTATCGACCTTGAACCCGGTACAAAACCCATTTCCAAAGCCCCATATCGAATGGCTCCTATTGAACTTCAGGAGTTAAAGATCCAACTGCAGGAATTGTTAGACATTGGCTTTATTCGTCCTAGTACTTCTCCTTGGGGTGCTCCTGTTCTATTCGTGAAGAAGAAAGATGGAAGTATGCGACTTTGTATTGATTATCGGGAGTTGAATCATGTCACCATCAAAAATAGGTACCCATTGCCACGTATTGATGACCTGTTTGACCAGTTGCAAGGAGCACAATTCTTTTCAAAGATCGATCTTCGTTCTGGATATCATCAGCTGAAGGTTAGAACTGAGGATATTCCAAAGACGGCTTTCAGAACTCGGTACGGGCATTATGAATTCCTAGTCATGTCCTTTGGATTGACTAATGCTCCTGCTGCCTTCATGGATATGATGAACCGGGTATTCAAGGAATATTTGGATCACTTTGTGGTCGTCTTTATTGATGACATCCTTATTTATTCCAAAAGCCGTGAAGATCATGAGCAACACTTGAGGCTGGTACTCCAAAAGCTTCGTGAATACAAGCTTTATGCCAAGTTGAAGAAATGCGAGTTCTGGCTGGAGGAGGTAGCATTCCTTGGGCACGTAGTATCAAGTCGTGGAATATCGGTTGACCCGGCAAAGATTGAAGCTATTCAAAGCTGGGAGCAACCTAAATCAGTGACCGAAGTACGTAGCTTTCTTGGTTTAGCTGGTTATTATCGGAGATTCGTGGAAGGATTTTCTCGAATCGCTACTCCATTAACTCAGCTGACTCGGAAAGATACAAAGTTCGGTTGGAGCGAAGAATGTGAGAAGAGTTTTCAAGAACTCAAGAGGAGACTCATTTCAGCACCTGTTCTAACAATACCATCTGGCTCGGAGGGATTTGTCATCTACAGTGATGCTTCGAGCAAAGGGTTGGGATGCGTTCTCATGCAACATGGAAAAGTCATAGCCTATGCATCAAGACAACTCAAGGAATATGAGAGGAATTATCCTACTCATGATCTAGAGTTGGCAGCTGTTGTCTTTGCACTTAAAATTTGGAGGCATTACTTGTATGGGGAGAAGGTGGAGATCTTTACGGATCATAAAAGCCTCAAATATTTCTTCACTCAAAAGGAACTCAACATGCGACAACGACGTTGGCTTGAACTGTTGAAAGATTATGATCATACCATTCAATACCATCCTGGAAAAGCGAACGTGGTAGCTGACGCATTGAGTAGAAGATCATATGCAAGTACGAGTGCGATATTGTCAACACAAAGGCCCATTTTGTGTGACTTGCAAAGGATGGAGATAGAGTTAAAGACTCCAGGGACCCATGTGATGATGGCGAATATACGAGTAGAACCGACTTTAATCGATAAAGTTAAAGCTGCTCAAGCTACAGACCTGGAGCTGATGCGTATGAGGAAGAAAGTGCAAGAAGGTGCTATGCCGGAAGCAAGAATCGATGAAGAAGGAATACTTCGAGTCAACTCCAGACTTTGTGTTCCTAACAACCCTGATTTAAAGTATGAAATCATGATGGAGGCGCACAACACACCGTTTGCAATCCATCCTGGAAGTACCAAAATGTATCATGATCTTCGTCATACATTTTGGTGGAGCAATATGAAGAGAGAGATAGCGTTGTTTATCTCAAGGTGTCTAACTTGTCAACGAGTCAAAGCGGAGCATCAAGTACCAAAAGGTCCATTGCAACCACTTGAAATTCCAGAATGGAAGTGGGAGCACATTACCATGGATTTCGTTACCGGTCTTCCTAGGGTTTCTCAAGGTATTGATGCGATTTGGGTCATTGTTGATAGATTGACCAAGTCTGCTCATTTCTTACCGATACGAGAAACTTATACACTTGAACGTCTTGCTCGTATGTACATAAACGAGATTGTAAGACTGCATGGTATGCCAGTATCCATAGTTTCTGACCGAGACCCAAGATTCACTTCACGATTTTGGGTTAGTTTACAAAAAGCTATGGGCACGGATTTACGATTTAGTTCAGCATATCATCCTCAGACGGACGGACAATCAGAGAGGACTATTCAAACTCTTGAAGATCTATTAAGACTCTGTGTCTTTGACTTCAAGGGAAGTTGGGACAAGTTCTTACCATTGGTGGAGTTTTCCTACAACAACAGTTATCAAGCAAGTATTGGCATGGCTCCATTCGAAGCATTGTATGGAAGAAAATGTCGTTCTCCAGTATGCTGGGATGAGGTGGGTGAAGCAACGTTGTTGGGACCGGAGTTGGTACGTATGACTACAGAAAAGATTCAAACGATCCGACAACGTATAAAAACCTCACAAGATCGACAAAAGAGTTATGCTGATCTTCATCGAAAGGACGTGGAATTTGATGTAGGAGATCATGTGTTCTTACGTGTTGCTCCATGGAAAGGAGTTACGAGATTTGGAAAGAGAGGAAAGCTCAATCCTCGATTCATCGGTCCATTTTTAATCCTCGATCGAGTAGGAACTGTGGCTTATAGACTCGCTTTACCGCCAAGTATGTCTCGTGTTCATAACGTTTTTCACATATCCATGTTACGCAAATATGTGGAAGACCCGAACCACATTATTGAGTTAGAACCGGACGAAATAGCGGAGGATTTGACGTATGAAGAAGTTCCTGTTCAAATCTTGGATAAGAAGGAACATATTCTACGCTCCAAGGTTATACCTCAAGTCAAAGTTTTGTGGAGAAACCACGATGTTGAGGAAATGACTTGGGAGTTAGAATCTGAAATGAAATCAAGGTATCCTTACCTCTTCGACATACCAGGTACGTACCCTAATTTCGAGGGCGAAATTTCATAAGAAGGGGAGGTTGTAAGACCCCAACTTTTATAAATAAAGATGAATTTTCTATAAATATCATTTTTGAATATTATGGAGTTAATTTGATATAATGTTATAGTTGTGGGTAATATTTATAAATTTTGCAAAGTACGCAAGTTGTTATATAATATTCGATTGGTCGGGAAATATTCGTTTTAACAGGGAATATTCGTACAACGGCACAATCATTGGTGGACCCCACAACGGAATTATTGTCGGATTGAGAAAACGACAAAAATATTTTATTAAAAATAACGGCGGAAGTTTTACCATTGTTACTGTTGAACTACTCGGTAGTAAAAGTACAGTAATACGTGTGGTTGCATAGTAGCACACGGTATTGATTATTAATGCTTATGTGAGAAGTCACTCAGTTTGATTCAATTATTGTCAGTTAATAATATGAATTATTTAGCGATAATGACGTTTTGTTTTATTCGTATTATTAACGTAATAAAACAGAAACATCTTTTTATATAAAACAGAATACTTTATTAAAGTTATTCTATAAATAGAATATATTATATTTTATTTAAAAGATTTTTCTTTAAATATGGACCGTCAGATTAAAGTAATCAATCTGGACCGTTCATGGATTAGTTACTATGCATTCTATTTTTCTATAAATAGCAGCTCATTCCTTCATTATTTCTTACGAATTCACTGAACTCTAGAGAGAGAAACTATAGAGAGAGAGAGAGAGAAGAAGAGTATTCTGCTACTTAACTACTTCCTTATTTCAGCTCTTCTTTAAAACGGTAAGGGGTGTTATTCTTTCTTATTCATGAAGAGAACTGTTGTTATTCCATTTCTTATTATTCTGTTGGAATAACCTGTATACGCGGTCTACCCTATACTTGGTGACATTCTTCTATTATTCTGTTGGAACATCCTGTCTGTGTGTTTTACACCGGACCTGGTTCCGTTTTTATTATTATTCTGTTGGAACATCCTGTCTGTGTGTTTTACACCGGACCTGGTTCCGTCTTGTTATTATTCTGTTGGAACATCCTGTCTGTGTGTTTTACACCGGACCTGGTTCCATTATTTATTATTCTGTCGGAATATCCTGTCTGTGCATTTACGCCGGACCTGGTTCCATTATTTATTATTCTGTCGGAATATCCTGTCTGTGCGTTTACGCCGGACCTGGTTCCATTATTTATTATTCTGTTGGAATAACCTGTCTGTGCGGTCTATCGCATGCATGGTGATTTCTTTTGTTATTCCATTCTTTATTGTACTCAGTTGGTTAAGTTTTGACTTCTATACTCCATGAAATTTGTGGAATATCCTTGATAATTGCGTTTCATCCAGTATCTTTTCATGAAAATATTCTTCTAAGCATTCTTGAATTTTACTCCACAAAGCAGTATCATGTTGACAATTTGGACGTTGTTAATTCTTGGATAAATTAATTCTTGAACTTGTTTTATTGAATTCTTATATCATTGTCATCATCCTCATGTTTATAAAATGTTGAAAGTCATCTGTGGCCTGTAGTGCATAGATGGACTTGGTATGATTATGACCAGGGATTATTCGGTATAATCATGACCGTAATGTTACAAATGATGTGGTAAAAGTCCTCATTGGCCCGTAGTGCATTGATGGACAGTTGTTGGCATGATCATGACCATTAATGAATACACGAATATCCTTGGCCGTAGTGCAGGGGTGATTCGATGATGTGGATTATTTTATTAAGCTGAGTCCCAGCGATAACAGTGTTGAAAAACCTTTTAAATCATAAAAGATAGTAGAGTTTATTTTCTACTTGACTCTTTTAATGGATTGCTTGTTCCGCTGCAGTTAAACTTGATGTCTATTATATTTTATCAGTTTAACATTGTTGAAGGCTAATGATAATTTATTCTGCATTATCTTAGTCATAATATTTCTTACTGGGCTAGTTGAGCTCACCCTTTCTTTCACTGTTCTCTTCAGGAAATGAGAACGTAGCTGGGACAAGTCGGGAAACGGAGTGATGGTCGAATGATAGTATTAGTTAGTAGTCCTCACTATTCTATGTAATAGTGTGTTAATAAATGTAATGAGGACTCCTTTTGAGTATGAATACTCTCTAGAAGATAATATTTGTATTCAAACTCGCAGTTTATGTTTTGTCGTATTGTACACGACAGTTGTATTAGTAAGTTGTATTTGTATTCTGTACTTTATATCTGACGACCCAAGATGGGTGATGTATACCTAATTTTGGGGGCGTCACAGATCCAACGGTCGGATTAAAAATTATAACCCCCGCAATATATCTCAAAAACCCTGATTGATTTTTAATACATTCATTCTGACAAAAATATTTATAAAACACCTCAACATTAACTCCTTCATTTTTAACCACAAAATATATCCAAAATTTATATTCACATAAAATAAATATTTCCTTATCATATGAATCAATAATTAATTATTCACAATTAATATTACAGAATCACATTTATGACAACCAGGCCGTTCTCAGGAAAGAGAGGGCTTTCCAATAAGGATTTATCTTTACTGGTGCGCAATTAGGTGACCAAACCTCTTATTAGACAGAACTTTCTAGACATTGCCAATAATGCTATCTAATAATATTATTCAAATAATATGAATTATTTCTCGTCTGGTTCTAACTCAATAATGTGGTTCAGGTCTTTAACATATTTACGAAGCATAGATATATGAAAAATATTATGAACACGAGACATACTTGGAGGTAATGCGAGTCTATAGGCCACATTTCCTATTTGGTCAAGAATTTCAAATGGACCAACAAATCGTGGATTGAGCTTTCCTCTCTTTCCAAATCTTGTAACTCCCTTCCATGGTGCAACACGTAACAATACTTGATCCCCAATATTAAATTCCACGTCCTTCCGATGAAGATCCGCATAACTCTTTTGTCGATCCTGTGTCGTTTGTATACGTTATCGAATCGTTTGGATCTTCTCTATAGTCATTCGTACCAACTCTGGTCCCAACAATATTGCTTCACCCACCTCGTCCCAGCATACTGGAGAACGACATTTTCTTCCATACAACGCCTCGAATGGAGCCACACCTATACTTGCTTGATAACTGTTGTTGTAGGAGAATTCCACTAATGGTAGTTACTTATCCCAACTCCCTTTGAAATCTAGGACACAGAGTCTTAATAGATCTTCAAGAGTTTGAATAGTCCTCTCTGATTATCCGTCCATTTGAGGATGGTATGCCGAACTGAATCGTAAATTCGTGCCCATAGCTTTCTGCAAGCTAACCCAAAATCGTGAAGTGAATCTTGGGTCACGATCCGAAACTATGGATACTGGCATGCCATGCAATCTTAAAATCTCATTTACGTACATACTAGGAAGACGTTCAAGGGAATAAGTCTCACGTATAGGCAAGAAATGGGCAAACTTGGTTAATCTATCAACAATAACCCAAATCGCATCTATGCCTTGAGAAACCTTGGGAAGACCCGTAACGAAATCCATGGTAATGTGTTCCCACTTCCACTTCAGAATCTCAAGTGCTTGCAACGGACCCTTTGGTACTTGATGCTCTACCTTTACACGTTGACAAGTTAAACACCTCGAGATAAACTCCGCGATCTCTCTTTTCATATTGCTCCACCAAAATGTATGTCGAAGATCGTGATACATTTTGGTACTCCCAAGATGGATTGCAAACGGTGTGTTGTGTGCCTCTATCATGATTCTATGCTTCAAGTCAAAAGCGTTAGGAACACAAAGTCTGGAGTTGACTCGAAGTATTCCTTCTTCATCGATTCTTGCTTCTGGAATAGCACCTTCTTGCACTTTCTTCTTCATACGCATCAGCTCCATGTTCGTAGCTTGAGCAGCTTTAACTTTATCAATTAAAGTCGGTTCTACTCGTATGTTTGATATCATCACATGGGTACTTGGAGCCTTCATCTCTATCTCCATCATTTGAAAGTCATACAAAATGGGCCTTTGTGTTAACAACATTGCACTCATACCCGCATATGATCTTCTACTCAATGTGTCAGCTACTACGTTTGCATTTCCAGGATGATATTGGATGGTATGATCGTAATCTTTCAGCAGCTCGAGCCAACGTCGTTGCTGCATGTTGAGTTCCTTTTGAGTGAAGAAATATTTGAGGCTTTTATGATCTGTATAGATCTCCACTTTTTCTCCATACAGGTAGTGTCTCCAGATCTTCAACGTAAAAACGACTGCTACCAACTCTAAATCATGAGTAGGATAATTTCTCTCATATTTTTTGAGTTGTCGCTAGGCATAGTCTATGACTTTTCTATGTTGCATGAGAACACATCCTAACCCTTTGCCTGAAGCATCGCTGTAGATAACAAATCCATCCGAACCAGATGGTATTGTCAGAGCAGGTGCCGAAATGAGTCTCCTCTTGAGTTCTTAAAAACTCTTCTCACAATTCTCGCTCTAAACCGAATTTTGTATCTTTACGAGTTAGTTGAGTTAACGGAGTAGCGATTCGAGAAAATCCTTCCACGAATCTCCGATAATAACCAGCTAAGCCCAGAAAGCTACGTACTTCGGTCACCGACTTTGGTTGCTCCTAACTTTGTATGGCTTCAATCTTCGCCTGGTCGACAGATACTCCATATTTTGACACCACATGCCCAAGGAATGCTACTTCCTCAAGCCAGAACTCGCATTTCTTCAGCTTAGCATATAGCTTGTTATCGCGAAGCCTTTGTAGTACCAGCTTCAAATGGTGCTCATGATCTTCACGGCTTTTAGAATAGATGAGGATGTCATCAATAAAGACAACAACGAACTGATCCAAATATTCCTTAAATACACGGTTCATCATATCCATGAAAGCAGCAGGAGCATTAGTCAATCCAAAAGACATGACTAAGAATTCGTAATGCCCGTACCGAGTTCTGAAGGAAGTCTTTGGAATATCCTCAGTTTTAATCTTCAGCTGATGATATCCATAACGAAGATCGATCTTTTAAAAGAATTGTGCTCCTTGCAATTGGTCGAACAGGTCATCAATGCTAAGTAGTGGATACCTATTCTTGATGGTGACATGGTTCAATTCCCGATAGTCGATACAAAGTCGCATACTACCATCTTTCTTCTTTACGAATAACACCGGAGCACCCCAAGGAGATGTACTAGGACGAATAAAATCGATGTCCAACAACTCCTGTAGTAGGACCTTTAACTCCTGAAGTTCAATAGGAGCCATTCGATATGGGGTTTTAGAAATGGGCTTTGTGCTAGGTTCAAGGTCAATAAAGAAATCAACTTCACGTTCTGGGGGTAGACCGGGAAGTTCTTCAGGAAATACTTCAGGAAATTCATTAACAACAGAAATTTTATTCAAATCTGACGTGTTTTTGTTCAAGCCCGTGACATGGGCTAAGAAAGCTTGACATCCGTTTTTCAATAAATGAATAGCTTTATGGCTTGAAATGACAGTGATTGACTTTAATGGTTTAGTTGTTTGAATTCGCATAACAGGTTGGTTAGGAATATGAAAACTAACAACCTTACAAAAATAATCAATTTTAGCATGATGCGTGGTTAACCAATCAATCGCTAAAATCACATTAAATACAAGAATTTTCAACGAAATAAGATCGGCAGGTAATGTGATGGTACCAACTTGAATCAAACAAGATTTATAAACAGTAGATGTAACGAAAGTTTCTCCTAACGGAGTTTCAACAGATAAGTCAAAGTCTAATTTATTCGAAGTCAAGTTCAAACGTTGAGCACAAGCAGAAGAGATAAAAGAATGGGTAGAACCGGTATCTAATAAGGTATAAACTTTGCAAGATTTTATGATTAGCTTACCCGTGATCACCTCGTTTGGGTTCCTCGCGTTTTGGGCAGTCACGACGAACGCCCTTCCAGGAGCCACTGACTTTGACTTGTCCGGAACAGCCTTCGGAGTCACTATCCCAGTTGAACTTAGTTTCGCAACAAGACAATCTTTAGCTATATTACCTTCATTTCCACAGTTATAACATATCTTGAACTGTTGTGGGCAGTTTGGGCTGATGTGTCCCTCTTTCCCACATTTGTAATATACGACCGGTGGTCATTCTCCTCCTCTAGAAACAGTTGATATTGGTATTGACGTCTTCACATTATCGTTGTTATACCTTCTCCTTTTGAAATCTCCTCCTGACTCGCTCCTTCTATTATCACGGCCACGATTACCACCAGAGTGATTACCGCTTTTGTCCGAATGTTTTCCTCCCTGCTGGTTTTCATTGCTCCGATGACCGCTGCCACCGGTATGACCCTGGTTGTGGTCCTTCGGTTGAACATACTCATTATCTCGCTCTAATAATTGAGCCCTGTTTAATACATCTGAATATAAAGAAAATTTATGAGAGATAAGATATTGTCGAATCTCGGGCTTTAGACCTCTCCGGAACATCCTCGTCATTCGTTCCTCATTCTCTACCAAATGAGGTGCAAACCTAGATAACTCTGCAAACTTCGCCTCGTACTGGGACACCGTCATGTTGTTTTGTTCCAGTCTAATAAACTCTACCTCCTTCATATGACAAATACTTTCAGAAAAGTACTTGTCATTAAATAGTTTCTGAAACGTTTCCCAAGACATGTTGAGTGCGTCAGGCTGGGTACGCTTCACAGACTCCCACCAGTAGTCTGCCTCACCACGGAACATAAAGGTGGCGAATGGAACCTTTTGTTCCTCCGTGCATCCCAAGACATCAAATATCTTGGTAATTTGCTTGACCCACGTTTCCGCCATGATCGGATCTGGCTTTCCCTTAAATTCTGGTGGTCCCAACTCTTTGAACTGCTTGGCTGTGACAAGTCGCGCATTGCTAGCATTTCCACCCGTATTTTGTGCATGAGTCTCCCTCGTCTGGTTTTGCATGAACTGCAAAAAACTTCTAAACAACCCATCATTCATCATTTGTTCGGTAGTGTTGTTTACAGGAGGAATATTGTCTTTCTGTTGTACGTTCCCTTGGGTGGTGATCAAAGGTGTCTCCACGGTCTAATTCACTCCATTATTAACGTTCTCAGCTGCCATTCTAAAATATTGTCATAAAACAAGGGTTAATAGCCATGTCATATATTATCTCTATACTCTGACCGACCAAATAAATACCAAATAAACTTAGTCAGGTCATACTAGCGAAGGAATTCCCCATCTCTCCCCTCCTAGTTCTTGTCTCACATCTCAGCCAGGGATCATATCCCTAAGAAAATTTCATTTTTCGGTGAATAGTGTCGTATTCGTGAATAGTAATGTATACGTGAATAGTAACCCCGACACAAAAAGTTTTAAATTTGATAAAAAGTTCATACCAACATTTCGGTATAATGATATTGAAGAAAATATCATTTTAAGAAGAATATAGCACCCCTTACCTCAAAATATCAGTACTTCTGATCGAAATATCTGTATAAGGCTGAAGGAAACTTGCACTGATGAATAGAAACTCACAAAGTATCTAAATACTCGCAAAATACACTCAATAATCTAGAGAGAGAAAAAGAGAAAACTTTTTTCTAGTGTGATTTTTAATTCTAATTTAGCTCTCTACTTATAGGAAAATGCTAGCACGCCGAAGCAGACTTAACCTGCAACCTGATGGCTTTACCTGCTACTATTTCCACCCACCACATTTGAATAAAAATTTCAGCACATTTTAACCAACCAAAAGTGGGGCCCACCAATTCTAGAATTTTTCACCAAAATGATAAATTCTGAAACTTCAACAATTTCTAAACCAGTCATCTCTTAAAATTCATAACAAATCATACGTTCATTTTTAACGGTTCAAAATTTGTGAATATATACTCAATTTTTATATGTATAACATATCCAAAAATCACAACGATCCAACAGTCGGATTAAAAATTATAACCCCCGCAATATATCTCAAAAATCCTGATTAATTTTTAATACTTCCATTCCGACAAAAATATTGATAAAACACCTCAACATTAACTCCATTTTTAACCACAAAATATATCCAACGTTTATATTCACATAAAATAAATTTTTTTTATCATATGAATCAATAATTAATTATTCACAATTAATATTACAGACATTTATGACAACCAGACCGTTCCCAGGAAAGAGTGGGCTTTTCAATAAGGATTTCTCCTTACTAGCGCGCAATTAGGTGACCAAACCTCTCCTTGGACAGAACTTTCTAGGCATTGCCAATAATGCTATCTAATAATATTATTCAAATATTATGAATTATTGATCTGATAATGGAAAATACTGTGCAGTGACAATTATTGAAACAACAATAATATAAAATATCAATGCAGCAATTATTGAATCAATAAAATAAAATATTAAACAGTAACTACTGTAACAATTATTGAGTAGTGCCTTCCTTCGTAAGAATCAATAATTCAAAAATACTATGCAAACCGTGTGCTACTGTGCAACCACGCGTATTACTGTAGTTTAACCACCGGGTATTCCAACAGTGTTAATGGTAATAACTACGCCGTTATTTATAAAAACTCAATTTTTGCCGTTATCTTCATCCAACCGTTTTCCGCTATGGGGCCCACAAATAGCTGTGCCGTCGAACGAATATTCCCCGACAGAAAGAATATTCCACGACCAAACAAATATTCCCCGATAAAATGAATATTTTATAACCACTTGTTTATTTTGCAAAATTTGCACATTTCACCCATAACCAAAATATTATATCAAATTAACACCTTATTATTCACAATAATAATTAGAGAAAATTTGATTTTGTTCATTAATAAGTTGGGGTCTTACATACTCATCATGCTAAAATTGATTATTTTCACAAGGTTGTTAGTTTTCATATTCCTAACCAACCTGTTATGTGAATTCAAGCAACCAAACCCTGAATCAATCACTGTCATATCAAGCCATAAAGTCATTCGTTTATTGAAAAACGGATGTCAAGCTTTCTTAGCCCAAGTCACGGATTTAAAAAAAATACGTCAGATTTGAATGATATTTCTATTGTTAATAAATTTCCTTACGTATTCCCATAAGAACTTCCTGGCCTACCCCCAGAGCGTGAAATCGAATTTTGTATTGACCTTGAACCCGGTATAAAACCCTCAAATATTTCTTCACCCAGAACGAACGTAATATGCGCCAAAGACGTTGGCTTGAGCGGTTGAAAAATTACGATTATACCATTCAATACCATCGTGGAAAAGCGAAAGTGGTAGCTGACGCGTTGAGTAGAAGATCATATGCGGATACGAGTGCGATGTTGTTAACACAAAGACCCATTTTATATGACTTACAAATGATGGAGATATAGTTAAAGACTTTAATGACCCACGTGATGATGTCAAATATACGAGTAGAACCGACTTTAATCGATAAAGTTTAAGCCGCTCAAGCTACAGACCCAGAGATGATGAATATGAAGAAGAAAGTACAAGAATGTGTTATTCCAGAAGTAATGTCGATGAAGAGAGAAAATCTCAACCCTCGATTTATTGGTCTAATTAAAATTCTCGATCGAGTAGAAACTGTGGCCTATAGACTCGCCTTACCTCTAAGTATGTCTCGTGTTCATAACACTTTTCTTGTATCTATGTTACATAAATATATGGACGACCCGAACCACATTATTGAATTAGAACCAGACGAGATAGCAGAAGACATAACGTATAAGGAGATAACTACTAAAATCTTGGATAAGAAGGAACATATTCTACGCTCAAAAGTTATACCTCAAGAGTTAGAATCTGAAATGAAAACAAGGTATCCTCACCTCTTCGACATACCAGGTACATACACCAATTTTGAGGATGAAATTTCATAAGAAAGAGAGTTGAAGGACCCCAAATTTTATGAATAAAGATTTAATTTTCTCTAAATATTATTTTGAATAAAAAGATGTGGATTTGATATAATGTTATAGTTGTAGGTAATATTTATAAATTTTGCAAAGTAAGCAAGTTGTCATAAAATATTTATTTTGTCGGGGAATATCCGTACAACGACACAATCATTGGTGGACCTTGGTGGACCCCACAACGGAATTACTGTCGAATTTAGAAAGTGACAGAAATAATTTTTTTATAAAAATAACGGCAAAACTTTTACCGTTAACTATTAAAATACCCGGTGATAAAAGTACAGTAATACTCGTGGTTGCATAGTAGCATACGATATTTTACAGTATCTTTGATTATTGATGCTTACGTGAGAAGTCACTCAGTTTTATTCAATTATTGCAACAGTAATTACTGTATAGTATATCATATTATTGATTCAATTATTGTCACAGTATCATCTGCATAATATTTTATACTATTAAATCAATAATTGAGACGACACAGTTATTCATAGTATTATTTGCATTATTAACAATGTCTAGAAAGTTCTGTCAAGAAAAGGAGTTTGGTCACCTAATTGCGAGCCAATAAGGAGAAGTCCTTATAGGAAAGCTCCTTCTTTTCTGAGAATGATTTGGTTGTTAATATTGTGAGTTATAATATTAATAATGAATAAATGTTATTAAAAATATGTTTAGTGAGAATTGAGATAAATAGAGGGTTTTGTTTATGAAGTATTTATTATAAATTTGAGTTATTACATAGAACCTCACTTACTCATTTTTTAAAATCGTCGGTAGAAAGTTATCTCAGTTTTGTTTTATTACTTATATATATATATATATATATATATATATATATATATAGTTCGGATCAGGTCCGGACTCACGAACCGGACCAAAATTCAGACTTTTTTTTTTGCTTTTTTTTTAAAACAACTAAAAAAAATAAATAAATAATTATGGAATTGAATTTTTTTTCATAATACAGTGTTTTGGGTGTGATTTGAGTACGTAATAACAAAACATGGTGGTACAGTCTGTGCAGACTGTACCACCATTTTTTGGTATAGGTATCCAAAACACTGTATTATGGAAAAATTTCAGTTGCATAAAATATTAAATTTTTTTTTAGTTGTTTTAAAAAAAATAGTCCGGATTTGATCAGGTCCGGACTCCCGGACCTAATCAGTTCTGTATATATATATATATATATATATATATATATATATATATTAAGTTTTGTTTTTATTATTATTATAATAGTAAACAGAATATTTTTTATAAAATTATTCGTTTTATTATATTATAAATAGAATATATTATATTTTATTTAAATTTTTATTTTATTAGAATATTTTATTACATGGTGCTGCATAGTAAAACCAGAAAATTTTTGCCAAAGGTTTCGGCGCCCGTGAAGAAAATACTGTGCATCCATGATTTTTTTCTAAATAGTATCATGTCATTCTCCTATAAATAGGATGCTTAGGTTAGAAATGAAAATCACACTAGAATCAGAGAATTCTTCTTCTATAATATTGATCGTATTTCTTTTGAGTTTTAGGAAGCTTTGAGTGTAGAAAACAATACACATTTTCTTCAATAATATCTCCGCTATACCAGTCAGAATTACTGTCCTTTTAAGGTAAGGGATATTATTTTCATTCAATATTCGTAAGAAATAATATTTTCTTCCATACTCTGTAGTATGTAAGTAATATTATTTCGTTTCATATTCTTAATTTTACACTTATTTTGATAAGTATTGCTTCTATACTCCTTGAAATTATTAGAATATCTGTGAAACCCCAGATTTTATGAATAAATATTTAATTTTTCTCGAAATAATTTTTATATTATAGTGTGGATTTGATATAATAGTTATGGGTAGTATTTATAAATTTTGTAAAGTATCCAAGTTGTCATATAATATTCGATTGGTCGGAGAATATTCGTTTTAACAGGAAATATTCGTACAACGACACAATCATTGGTGGACCCCACAACGGAATTATTGTCGGATTGAGAAAACGACAAAAATATTTTATTAAAAATAACGGCGGAAGTTTTACCATTGTTACTGTTGAACTACTCGGTAGTAAAAGTACAATAATACGTGTGGTTGTATAGTAACACACGGTATTGATTATTAATACTTATGTGAGAAGTCACTCAGTTTGATTCAATTATTGTTAGTTAATAATATGAATTATTTAGCGATAATGACGTTTTGTTTTATTCGTATTATTAACGTAATAAAACAGAAACATCTTTTTATATAAAACAGAATACTTTATTAAAGTTATTCTATAAATAGAATATATTATTTTTTATTTAAAAGATTTTTCTTTAAATATGGACCGTCAGATTAAAGTAATCAATCTGGACCGTTCATGGATTAGTTACTATGTATTCTATTTTTCTATAAATAGCAGCTCATTCCTTCATTATTTCTTACGAATTCACTGAACTCTAGAGAGAGAAACTATAGAGAGAAACTATAGAGAGAGAGAGAAGAAGAGTATTCTGCTACTTAACTACTTCCTTATTTCAGCTCTTCTTTAAAACGGTAAGGGGTGTTATTCTTTCTTATTCATGAAGAGAACTGTTGTTATTCCATTTCTTATTATTCTGTTGGAATAACCTGTATACGCGGATATACCCTATACTTGGTGACATTCTTCTATTATTCTGTTGGAACATCCTGTCTGTGTGTTTTACACCGGACCTGGTTCCGTTTTTATTATTATTCTGTTGGAACATCTTGTCTGTGTGTTTTACACCGGACCTGGTTCCGTTTTTATTATTATTCTATTGGAACATCCTGTCTGTGTGTTTTACACCGGACCTGGTTCCGTCTTGTTATTATTCTGTCAGAATATCCTGTCTGTGCGTTTACGCCGGACCTGGTTCCATTATTTATTATTCTGTCGGAATATCCTGTCTGTGCGTTTACGCCAGACCTGGTTCCATTATTTATTATTCTGTTGGAATAACCTGTCTGTGCGGTCTATCGCATGCATGGTGATTTCTTTTGTTATTCCATTCTTTATTGTACTCAGTTGGTTAAGTTTTGACTTCTATACTCTATGAAATTTGTGGAATATCCTTGATAATTGTGGTTCATCCAGTATCTTTTCATGAAAATATTCTTCTAAGTATTCTTGAATTTTACTCCACAAAGCAATATCATGTTGACAATTTGGACGTTGTTAATTCTTGGATAAATTAATTCTTGAACTTGTTTTATTGAATTCTTATATCATTGTCATCATCCTCATGTTTATAAAATGTTGAAAGTCATCTGTGGCCTGTAGTGCATAGATGGACTTGGTATGATTATGACCAGGGATTATTCGGTATAATCATGACCGTAATGTTACAAATGATGTGGTAAAAGTCCTCATTGGCCCGTAGTGCGTTGATGGACAGTTGTTGGCATGATCATGACCATTAATGAATATACGAATATCCTTGGCCGTAGTGCAGGGGTGATTCGATGATGTGGATTATTTTATTAAGCTGAGTCTCAGCGATCACAGTGTTGGAAAATCTTTTAAATCATAAAAGATAGTAGAGTTTATTTTCTACTTGACTCTCTTAATGGATTGCTTGTTTCGCTACAGTTAAACTTGATGTCTATTATATTTTATCAGTTTAACATTGTTGAAGGCTAATGATAATTTATTCTGCATTATCTTAGTCATAATATTTCTTACTGGGCTAGTTGAGCTCACCCTTTCTTTCACTGTTCTCTTCAGGAAATGAGAACGTAGCTGGGGCAAGTCGGGGAACGGAGTGATGGTCCGAATGATAGTATTAGTTAGTAGTCCTCACTATTCTATGTAATGGTGTGTTAATAAATGTAATGAGGACTCCTTTTGAGTATGAATACTCTCTAGAAGATAATATTTGTATTCAAACTCACAGTTTATGTTTTGTCGTATTGTACATGACAGTTGTATTAGTAAGTTGTATTTGTATTCTGTACTATATATCTGACGACCCAAGATGGGTGATGTATACCTAATTTTGGGAGCGTCACAATATCCTTGAAATTTGCGCTTCATCTAGTATCGTTTCACTGAAATATTTTTCTGGACATTCTTGTTACATTTTAATCTTTTCATGCTGGAGTACTATTCATGTGTACTATTCATACATACGACACTATTCATACATACGGTACTATTCATACGGCACTATTCATATATACGGTACTATTCACGGGGCTATTCACGAGGTACTATAAACTCGGGGTACTATTCACGATAAAAATTAATTTCTTTTTTGTCCAAATTATTTTTAATACATGAATATTATTCTTGAATTTTACTCCACAAAGCAGTTATCATGTTGACAATTTGGGCATTCTTGAACTCTGGATAAATTGAATTATAAATATTTAAAATTTATCCGTGCTCTCACTTAATTGAATTCTTATATCATTGTCAGCATCCTCATGCTTAAATTGTGAGGGAAGTCATCTTTGGCCCGTAGTGCATAGATGGACTATTGATTAGTATGATTATGACCATGAATTATGTATCGGTATAATCATGACCTATAATGTTACAAATAATATGGTAAAAGTCCTCATTGACCCGTAGTGCATTGATGAATAGTTGTTTGGCATGATCATGACCATTGGTGATACTAACGAATATCCTTGGCCCGTAGTGCATGGATAATTCGTGGATGCGGTACTAATGAATATCCTTGGCCCGTAGTGCATGGATAATTCGATGATGTGGATTATTTATTGAGATGTGTTACAGAGATAAAATATTAATGATAAACATTTAAATCATAGAAGATAGTAGTTACCATGCTCTACTTGACTCTTCTAATGGATTGTTTGTTTCGCTGCAGTTAAACTTGTTGTCTATTGTATTCTATCAGTTTTACACTGTTGAAGGCTAAGGATAATTTATTTTGCATTATCTTAGTCATAATATTCTTTACTGGGCTAGTTGAGCTCACCCTTTTTCTTTTATCGTTCTCTTCAGGAAATGAGAATATAGCTCGGACTAGTCGGAGAATGGAGTGACGGTCCAAGATGGTGACTATTGTAGTCCTCACTATTTTATAAAATAGTGTGATAATAATTGTAATGAGGACTTCATTTGAGTTTGGATAATGTCTATGAGATAATATTTGTGTTACATTTGTCGTATTGTATAAATTAAGTTTGTATTTGAATTTTTTATCATGTATTTGGCGATTCGAAATGGGTTGTGTATACCTATTTTTGGGGCGTCACACTAAACTACCTACTTTTATTGTAGGCAAAATTGGTCCCATTACCAGATTCAAATCTAAGATGGCACAAAGCCTATCCACTAATATGGAAGAAAGTACCCAATAGGGGTCAGGTTTCGTGTCTCGAGAAAAATTTGAAGGACTTAAAAGTCAGATAGCAGAACTAGCTGTCTTCCTAAAAAAGTAGAGTCAAAGTATTCAGGGTCAACAAATACTCACTCAACCAGAGTTCTCCGCACAAGATGGCAGCCAGGGTACTGACAAGAAAAAGGAATCACAGATACCCGAACCTCAATCCAATGACAAAGCCAACAAAACCCCTGAAATCTTAAGGAAGATCGAGAAACTGGTGACATTAGAAAGAAAGTCTAACAAATGGAAAAAACCATCTGGTCTATCAAAGGGACTCGAACATATGGGAGTGTTAACTACTCAGACCTCTGTATCTTTCCAGGAGCCCGTTAACTAGAAAAGTTCCAAATTTTGGAGTTTGAAAAATACAACAGATTAGGAGATCCTTACACTGATTTGAAAGTATTCATTAGAGAACTCGAATCCTATGCAGAGGATGAAAAGCTCAACATGCAGTTGTTTTAGAAAAGTCTGATCGAAGAGGCCAGAGCCTAGTATGCTCGACTGGATAATTCCAAAATTTATAGCTGGGAAGAGCTAGCTCATTCCTTCCTAAATCAATACAGTTTCCAGTCACAAATGGCTCCAAACAGATATCAAATTACCAAAGTTAAAAGCAAAATTATGAATCTTTCCATGAATATGCCCAAAGATGGAAACGTCTGGCAGCGAAAGTCATTCCATCAATGACAGAAATTGAGATGGTAATGACATTCATTGATATACAGGAAACTCCATTCTATGAGAGAGTCCTAGCAGGCATAGGAAAGCCATTCTCAAAAATGATCAAACATAGAGAAATGGTTGAGATGGGATTAAAGTCTGGAAAGATTAAAGACCTCACTGCTTTGGAAGCCGTAGCTGAGCATATTCAAGCTGGAAATTATGGGAATAATCCTCGGAGAGTTTATAAAAAGAAGGAAGAAGATGTATCCTTGATACTCCAAGGTCTAACTCAAAGAGGCAATCAAAACCTTTTCATTCAAAAAAGAAAAATTATTCTCTTTTTCAAACATCTGTACAACCTTCAAACCCTCCGTTTCAAAAACTCGAAAAGGTTAGACGTCGAAGAACATTTACACCCTAAGGGGACTCACTTGAGAATATTCTAAAGCTTTTGACAGCACAAAAGAAAATTTCTCAGCTCCTTCCTCTAGCCAATCCAACTGGGAAGAATTTTGCCCCAAGCAAAAAATATGTTTACCATTCTGGGGCTTCTGGCCATGATACCCAAGAATGTTGGTCTCTAAAGTATAAGATCTAAGATATGATAAACAGTGGTGAGATTGTGGTAACAATACCAGAGCAACTATATGTTCAAGATAACCCTCTGCCTCAGCTCAATGAGGATGGAGTAAACATGATCGGTATTAGAAGGGGACAAACTTCCAAATACCTTCAATACATTGGAGAAACATCACAAGCAAATAAAGGTATCCCTGCGAAGTTGGGTTATTCTAAAGGATGGTCTTCAATCAAGCATGAAATGAAGTCTATCAAAGAACATATTGGTCAACTAGCAGAACTGATTATATATCAGCAACAAGTAACTCGACAGTTGATCAGTCAGGGGCAAACAAATCTCCTCTCCATTGTAATAAGGGATCAGCAACTATTCCAAGAAAATAAAATGTGAGAAGAAAAACTTGCAAGGAAAGCTAGATCCCAAGCTCGTCGAGAGTATGCGGATAAAAGAAAGTTCTCTTCTTTGGGCCAACCGATGGAGAAGATCTTACATATGTTGATCAATAAAAGGAAGATCACAGAACTTTTACCCCCAATCAATCCATGTTCTAAGAGGTTTGATGCTATCAGGATATGTTAACACCACTCCAACACTCCTGGCTATGACACAAAAAGTTGTTGGGCACTTTGTCACTTGATCCAGAATATGATTGACGACGGTGACCTGCAAATGGTAAATAGTGGTAATACCTTGCCTGAAGAAGATGAGATATTTCCTCCTGGAACATAGAGATAGAGGGAAGTTATAGCAGTCATATCCTCTTAATGAGACTTTCCTGTAGCACCTCTAGTAATTCAGGGAATGGGGGACAAAAGAGAAAAGAACCCTATAAAGATAGTCACAACAGAACCACTGATGTTTCCATATCTACCCCAATATCCGGTCATTAGCCTGAAGAAAGTCCCATGGAATAATGGGAAAAGTGAGGGATCAACCTCAGACTGCACTGCTATCCTACCTAAGGATAACCCGTTATATCTACCTCAGCGAGTAATAAAGCTAGTCACTAAAACCAAGGATAGAGTGCCTGAGGAGAAAATTGAAGAATTCATTAGCAAAATGGGACATAATGAAGCCAAGGTAGTATAAAGATTAAAAGAGGCACCCCAATAGATATTCATTCTTGATTTGGTATTATCCTAGGAAGATCATCGCAAGATCTTAATGCAAGTACTGGAAGAAGCACATTTGCTGAAGGCGGTGGATCCAGAAAAATTCCATCACTTGATAGATCACATTTTCAACAGCAATGTGATATCTTTCACTAATGACGACATACCAGCGGATGGGACTGGTCATTGCAAGTCATTACATATAGCAACGATATCCTCTGGATATGTGATAGGAGGTGTGTTGATAGATGGAGGATTTTCCCTGAACATCTGTCCCTATGACACTTTGGAAAGAATGAAGATCAATCCAAATCGAATCCGGAGCAGTTATATAGTCATAAGAGCCTTCTATGGTTCTCGATGAAATGTTGTAAGAAAAATCGAACTTCCAATGGAGATTGGTCCATATATTTTCTATATATCCTTCCAAATGTTGAACATCACCACGGGATACAATTTACTATTGGGAAGACCGTGGATCCATATGGTAGGAGCAGTTCCGTCCAATCTTCATCAACAGATTAATTACATCATCAATGGCAATTTAGTAACTGTTAATGTCGAGCCAAAATATCTTGTCTATGTACAAAGGGATATGCCTTTGATCAGCCTCAATGAAGGAGTTGAGCCTGCCAATTTTCAAGCCTTCTAAGTGAGCAACATTCACTATCGACCTATTGGGATCCCAGCTTTAAAGCCAAAAATTTCTTCTGAAGTAATGTATGTCGGAAAAGAAATGATATTCTTGGGTTTATGTCCCGATAAAGGACTAGGGAAAAGTCAACAAGGAATCAGAAATCCAATTCAGATACCTAGTCAGACATGAAAGGCTAGATTTGGCTATTCCTATGGATCAAATCACAAGAACCCGCACAAGCATCAGCCGGTTCATGTGTCCACCATTCTACTACCAAATCTCACGGATGCTGGATTTGTGAAACCAACGAGGAAATTCCTTGCTTCTGTGTTAGGCATGCTGATTCCTAAGGTTAAGCCAGTTAGTGAGAAAGAAATCCAGATTCATGTTAAGGAAAATAAGGAAAGGAATGAAATGCCCCTATAAGAAGTGCAATATTGATATGAAAAAGTGTGCTTTCTGGCACATATTGAGGGTATGAATGATGATACCCCAGATGATGACTAATCAGAAGATCAACTCATAATCCCTCGCATAAACAGGGCTAAAGATAATGTTTCAAAGAAAAGCACTGACCCTGATGTGAATTCAGTTCTGGTCATCATTAAAATGGAGGTAGATAGCAACAACCCCTTTATCATAGCCGTCAACAAAGACCTAACCCTAGACAACTAGAGCAACACTCCTTGCATCAGTCGTAAAGGGTAAAAAGGAAGAGAGTCCATCTTCCCTAAAGTGTAGATATTATTTAGTACTTACTTTTGTTACGTAGTGCTAGCCGTTACTTTTTTCATGCTTCTACTAATGCTTTGTATAATTAAACAGTTTCATATATTAAGTGAAAGTATTTTATTTTCAGGACTCCAAGTTTGGATTTGTTTAGCCTTGCTGATGAAGTGCCAAGTTTCAGCAATGACTACAATTTTGATGTAGAGCCGGACTTTGACTTGATGGGGATTGATCAAGAGGAAATAGATAACTATAAGGTGCCTGAGGAGATCAAAGAATGGGTCGAAGACAAACCCAAATCAAACCTCGATTAAACCACCACTGTTAATATCGAAACCTCAGAAAATCTTGAAGAAATCTAAATAGGTAATGACCTTACCCCAAACCAAATAAAAGACCTGATTGACCTCCTAACTCAGTTCAAGGATGTGCTTGCATGGTCACATGAAGGCATGATCAGCCTGTCCACTGATATTGTCATCCATTGATTGCCCATTAAAGAAGGGTTCAAACCAGTCAAACAGAAACTCAGAGGAGACTAAAACCTGAGTGGAGCCTGAAGGTTAAAGAAAAAATTATTAAACAATTCAAAGTAAGCATTATCATGGTATCAACCTACCTTGAATGGTTGTCCAATATAATTACTGTGCCTGAGCCCGGAGGGAAAGTACGAGTATGTGTAGATTATCAGGACTTAAACAAAGCATGTCTCAAAGATGACTTCATGTTACCTTTCATCCACATAATAATAGACAACATGTCACAATATAGCATGTACTCATTTGTGGACTGCTTTGCAGGATATCATCAAATCATGGTAACTGAGGAAGATAGAGAGAAAACAACCTTTATCACCCCTTGGGGAACCTTTTTCTATAGACGATTGTCTTTCAGCCTTATCAATGCTAGTGCCACATATCAGCGAGCTATGATGGCCCTCTTACATGACATGATGCATAAGGAGATAGAGGTATACATGGATGATATCATCGTCAAATCCAGAAAGGAAGATGACCACGTTAACCATCTCAAAAAACTATTCAACCGGCTTCGTAAATACAACTTGAAGCTAAATCCAGTCAAGTGTGCTTTTGGTGTCAAATCCGGTAAATTATTGGGATTTCTGGTGAGCAACAGCATTGAGCTGGATCCCGCCAAGATTAAAGCCATCACTGAGATGCCTGTACCCCAAACAGAAAAGGAGATACGAGGTTTTCTCGAGAGAATCAATTTCATAAGCAGATTTATCTCTCAACTCACAGTAACTTGTGAGCCTATCTTCAAGCTGTTAAAGAAAAATTCCTCCAGAAAATGGAATGAAGACTGTCAAAAAGCCTTCATCTCTATCAAGAAACAACTGATTGAAGCTCCTATCTTCGTACCTCCAAGGGACAAGGTTCCCAAGTTTATCTACATATCAGTCAATGGGAATGCTATGGGATGCATGCTGGGGCAGAGAGACGATAGAGGCAAAGAAAGAGCTATCTATTACCTCAGCAAAAGATTCAGCAATTGTGAGCAAAAATACACGTTGATTGAAAAAACCTGATGCACTTTAGCATGGGCCGCCATGAGGTTACAAAATTATCTCCATGGTCACACAACTTATCTCATATCTCGCATGCATTCTCTTAAGTACATATTCAGCAAGCCCATATTAAATTGTCGTTTATCCAAATGGCAATTAATCCTCCTACAATTCGACATCACCTACGTGACTCAAAAGTCCATCAAAGGTCAAGGAATTGTGGATCAATTGGCCGAAGTACCATCAGGGAATTTTGAACCCTTGGGAACTTATTTCCTGGATGATGGGATAATGACAATTCAGCAAAACCATCGACAAGATATAGGCCAATTCTGGAAACTGTACTTCGACAGGGCTGTAAACATGGAAGGTACAAGGGCAGGGGCAGTCCTTGTATCTATTACGGGAGAACAGTATCCCATAGTCGTTAAGCTACAGTTTGTCAACACCGATAACACGACCGAATATGAAGGTTGTATAATGGGATTGAAATTGGCCCAATCCATGGGTTTCAAACGCTTAACAATATTTGGAGGTTCCTAATTGGTCATCAAATAAGCCACTGGAGCATATCACACCAAAGAATTGCATTTACTGCCCTATCATCGGCAGGTTATCAAGATGACTATGAAATTTGAAGAATTTGCCTTCATCCATATTCCTCGAAATTGAAATGATTTTGTAGATGCACTAGCAACACTGGCTTCCTTAATCAACATATCTGCAAGGAGAGGAATCTCATATATCAAATTTACAAGCCAGAAGGCACCAGCCTATGGGAATTACATTAGAGAATTATCTGATGAAATACCTCCTGTCAAACAGCCTTGGTACCAAGGTATTAAAGAATATCTTCGAGACGGATCTACGCCCGTTGGGGAAAGTCAAGTTGAAAGAAAGCGGATCTACAAAATGGCCATGAAATTCTATTTGAGTGGAGATGCACTTTACAAAAGGGATGTTGGAATAGGCCTACTAAGGTGCCTAGACAAAGATCAAATCCCAAAGACTTATGAATGAAATCTACGATGGAGCATGTGGTCCACATATGAGCGGTCCTTTACTTGTCAAAAAGATATTGAGAACGGGGCATTACTGGATATCTCTCAAAGCTAATTGTGATGATCACGTCAGGAGATTTTATCAATGCCAAGTCCATGGAAATGCCATCCACGCTTCTCCAAACGAACTACACAATATGAGTTCACCATGGCCCTTTTCCATGTGGGGGACGGACGTGATCGGTCCAATGGAATCCAAAGCCAGTAATGGTCATCGATTTATCTTCACCGTGATCAATTACTTCACCAAATGGGTAGAAGCTTCCTCTTTTCCCAAAGTCACCAAGGAATTAGTCATTGGTTTTATCAGAAATAATGTAATCTGTGGATACGGACAACCGGAGGTGATCGTATCAAACAATGCTAAGAATCTGAACAACCAGATGATGAAGGAGTTATGCAATAAATTCCACATCAAACATCTTAATTTCATCATCTATCGTCCTAAGATGAATGGAGTCGTTGAAGCAGCTAACAAAAACATCAAAAAGATCATGCAAAAAATGTCCTCCAATCACAAAGGATGGCCTGACTTGTTGCCTCTGACTCTGTTAACTTATAGAACGTCAATGCGCACTGCTACTGGGACTACCCATTACTCATTGGTCTATGGCATGGAAGCAGTACTCCCCATAGGAGTAGAAATGGAATCATTAAGAGTATTGATAGACGCTCAAATGGAAGAAGACCAATGGATGCAAGAACGGTATCACCAATATCTATGATAGATGAGAAAAGGGCAGCAACAATCTTCCATGATCAGTTATATTAGTAGAGGATTGCTAGGTCCTACATCAAGAAGGTCCTAATTAGGCAATTCAAAAAAAATGACTTGGTGTTGAAGAAGATCTTCTCCAATCAAGATGAAGCCAAAGGAAAGTTCTCCCCAAACTAGGAAGGCCCTTTCATTGTCAAGGAAGTATTGTTAGAAGGAGCCCTCTGATTGCAAGAAATAGATGGGGAAGAATTCCCCCAGCTCATTAATTCAGACACCGTGAAAAGGTACAATGTCTAAATCACCTGCAAACCGTCATTCAGGTCCTGTGGAAAAAAAATTCAATCAAAGCAATTTAGGTCTTCACTACTGAGCCGAAACTACGGAAGACCTAATCTCCTCCATCAACAGGAGTACGTAGCCAGCCATTTATGGTGCGGTCAAACCAAACAAAAACCCAAAAAACCTACTCAAACCCAAATAAACACTTTTCAAACCGTTCAGGCTAAACCTGAACTACGAAAGACCTGATCTCCCTCCATCAACAGAAGTACGTAGGTAGCCACGTATGGTGCGGTCTAACCTTCAAAAGAAGAAGCCAAAACACTTTACCTATGAAATACCCCATTAAATACCAGTCTCAAGACACCAAACCAGACATAAAAGCCAAATCCTATCAAGTCTCCAGGATCAACGAACCATTCTGAAAGATCTTTTAATATATCAATTTCATTTCATCAAGAAAGAGCTTGTGATACATCAAGACAGCGAGTCATAAAGAAAGTGGCAATCATCGAGCAAAGATCAAAACATATGCAAAAGGGAAGTGAATCAAAATATATTTTATTGCCATATAATACTGTTTAATATATATAATGTGTCTTGTACATGACAAAAGTTACATGACAAAAATGGTTAACCTAGTCTATGCAAGAAAATGAAAGTTAGTCTATAAACCCGTGGTCAAACGAGACAGCAAATCTAACATCGCATCCCTATCTGAAGATGGAGGTGTATCTCTGATCTCATGGCCTGCAGTCTAAATACGAGCTAAAAGATCTACTACCATATGTAGAATACTGCCATGATCATCCATAAATGCACTCATATCTACGATAATCATATCTCCGTATAGGATCTGAGAGCAATTTTATCGACAACAAAAGCATCCCTAATAGCTCGGGCCTCATCCCTCTCAATAAAATTAGCGTCCTGGCATGATAGGGTCATCAATACCAATGCCCTAGCCTAATCCCTCTCAAAGATTAGAAGCTGTATCAACTACTCTAAAGACTCTACAAAAGGTAGGGCAACAGCAGCTGAAGAGCTAGGAATGTCGCTGACCAGTGCTGTTGTCAAACCAACAAAGAGCCCATCCTCTATGGGAGAAACGGGATCCTATATAGGCTTATCCTCGTTCGAATCAGTGCTAGGCTCTAAATAAATAACTATAGCCAATGCAATGTCTTCCACCAACCACGTAGAATACTCTGAGAAGCGACCTGGATGACTCTATGAAAAGTCAGCTCTATCTCGTTGGGTCCAATAATCATAAACTCTAGCCAAATTATCCTCTGACAATGACAAGGCTGATGAGCGTTGTCCTGAAACTCCCTCAAAAGTATGTACATCCTAGAACTGATCAAATTATCCCATGACAACCAATGGATGATATGTAGTCATTCCTCTCAAACCAGCCAAGGCAAGAAGTTCATACCCACGACATGAGTGACAAAATTATAAGAGGAGCTGAATCCTGAACAAGGCAGGATGGAAAAAGGATCCTCAATCATAGTCAGGAAAACAAACCAAGATGATGCATCTATACAATCAGCCGGTTAAAAAGAATAAGACATGGTTATTTCATGCGTAAAGCAGTACCTATGGTGTTTGAAAGTGCCAATCGGTCTCAGATGTATCATGAACCTGACATATAACAATACGGCACTGCCTCTGAAAAACCCAGTGGGATGGGTACGATAGAATATGGCCGACATCAAAGTCTCTGCTAAGATCATAGGAAGGATGGTACGACCCTCCCTCAGAGCCCTCACTACAGTAATCAAACAAATGTCCAAGTCATCCATGTAAAGCGACATGTATAAATAGGCTACAACGCACATCAAAAAAGTATCTACTCAGGCAACCCGCCACTCATCCTCAAAAATGGTGAAATCTCTTGAGTATACCGAATAGCTGTCTGTCAACTCGAAATGATTAATCAAGAAATCCAAAGACACAGCATGTCTTGAGGTGATCTCGTCCAAGACGATTGTACGACGTAAACCTGTCAATGTCATGAACAATCGTCTAAACTCACCAATAGCCACTCTAGCGCAAGGCCTTTCCATCAGAAAATTCGTAATGCGCTCATACTCCTCCAATGTAGGAGTCAACTCATGAGTCCCGAATCTAAAGACATGCCTCTCGGGAATCCAGCAAGATAGCATCCCCTTTACAAAACCTATCGAAACCTGGAAGGTCAGGAAGGCTATGGAATGTCTCAGTATATGATCAATGACCATCCGATCTGATGGAGGAAAACTCTCATACCAAGAGCTCAAAGATGAGGCTATCAAGGTGGGCAGGCTATGCTCAATACGGGTAACAATGGATGAAGACATCTATAGAATCGTATCATAAGACCATTCAGGGGTCAATGCTAAACTTAACAATATATATGCATATCCATGACATATAATGCATGCATCATGATAAATGACAATATAATACAATAAAGAAAAACATTATACATATATTTCTAAATACATCATCTAGTAAAGACTAAATAAATCATCTCTGTTTACAACTGAAAATAAAAAGTACAAGGAAATGGGGCATATCCGCCCAATAGATAACAGAGGCCTATCAAAAGAGATAACACGAGCCTATAAAAATAAATCTATGATTACTACATCATCCAGTTGATTAACCTGCTGTAATTCCCCCTGAGTCAGCGTATCTCTGCCAGAGGGAATATCGAGTCGATACACAAGGGAATCTACATTAGTGAAATTGTCAAAATATGGGCCACCTGAGGGACCAGTGCCAGAGTTGGATGGATCAAAAGAATCTACCTCTGATGGATCTCGGCCCAAATGCCTGATGAAAAAATGTGCCCAGTCCAACCTCTAGGTCAAGCTAGCAATCTGCTCCAAATGAGTAGGTTGTCTAATGCAGGCAATCCAGTCTGTCATCATCACGGACCCAGGAACTATGTCCGTTAGGAACTGAGTGGCTTGGGTCTGAGCCCCAACAGTGCGAGGAGTCTACCAACGATAGAAAGCATCCTGAGTGAAAGGACCCTCTGATAAAGTAAAGCCATCTAAACCTATCAAGGGAATCTCTATAACCGGCTAAGATAAAGACCAATGGCGTCTAGTAAGAGGAAGATATGGAATAACGAATCTCCTATGTAGTGCTCCTGATAGCACGCTCTCCCAAGTAGAGCTCCCAGCCTCCCTCGATCAAGAAGGGAATCCGACGAGTGGAAAATGCATACTCAGCCCCGGTCAAAAAATAGTCCTCGAAACTAACTGTCAGATAATCTGGGATGTAAGGAACTCATGTGATGACGTCGGCAGTCAGTAACTCCAACTGTAAATGAGAATGAGTAAATCCCTCCACCACAGGGACCTCTGCCAGGGTGGAATAATGCCAGCACTGGCCCCGCGAATAGGTCTCCAGACCTAAAGTGGTAACTGTGCATAGGCAAATGAGCCTCTCATATGCCCAAAACTAAAAATGCAAAGATTAAATGTCATCAGACTGATAACCCGAGTGGGGGAAATTGAAAGATAAAGGATTTTTAGTTAGCTTGGTAGCAAAAAAAAATTTGGATATACGATTAATGGATGTTGTTACAGCATATCTGTATGGATCATTAGATAATGATATCTATATGAAAATCCCTGAAGGATATAAAATGCCTGAAGCATATAATTCTACATCTCGAAGTATGTATTCTATCAAGCTACAAAGATCCTTATATGAGTTAAAACAATTCGGACGCATGTGGCATAATCAAATCAGTGAATATCTTTTGAAAAAAGAATTTAAAAATAATCTAATTTGTCCATGTGTTTTTATCAAGAAATTAGAATTCGGATTTGCTATTGTTGCAGAATGTTGATGATCTAAATCTTATAGGGACTCTAGAAGAATTAACAAAAACAACAAATTATTTAAAAAATGAATTTGAAATGAAAGATCTTGATAAGACAAAATTTTGTCTTGGCCTGCAAATTGAACATCTTCCAAATGGAATTCTTGTTCATCAATCAACATACACAGAAAATGTTTTGAAGCAATTTTACATGGATAAAGCTCATCCTTTGAGCACTTCAATGGTGGGTCGGTCACTTGATGTCAAGAAAGATCCGTTTCGACCACAAGAAAATGATGAAGAAACTCTTGGTCCTGAAGTACCATATCTTAGTACAATTGGTGCTTTGATGTATCTTGCAAATTTCACACGACCTGATATAACATTTGTAGTTAATTTACTAGCAAGGTATAGTTTTGCACCAATTCGAAGACATTGGAATGGAATTAAGCATATTTTCTTATATCTTCGTGGGACTACTGATTTTGGATTATTTTATCCAAATGGATCAAAACCACATTTAGTTGGATATGCTGATGCAGGTTGCCTTTCTGATCCACACAAAGGCCGATCACAAACAGGATATTTATTTACTTATGGAAAATACAAGATCTGTTAAGAAAATAATTTCTGCTACTTCTTCAAATCATGTAGAGATTATCGCAATTCACGAAGCGAGTTGTGAATGTGTTTGGTTAAGATCGGTAATTTAACATATTCGTGAGAATTGTGGATTATCATCAATCATAAATAGCCCAATAATAGTCTATGAAGATAATGCTGGTTGTATCACTCAAATTAGGGGAGAATGTATCAAAGGTGATAGAACCAAGCATATTGCACCAAAAAAATTCTATGCACATGAGCTCCAGAAGAGTTGTGATATTGATGTCAAGCAGATACGATCATGTGATAATTTGGCTGATATGTTCACTATGCCATTACCAACTACGACTTTTAAGAAGATGGTGCACAACATTGGTATGCGTTGACTTAAGGATATTTTTACCATGAACAATGGTACTCATAAGAGGGAGTAAATTTTCTGAAGGATATGTGCTGGTTATACTATTTTTCCTTCACTAAGGTTTTTTTCCCATTGGATTTTCCTTTGCAAAATTTTAATGAGGCAATCCTATGGCACTAGAAGTTATACAAGAATATTGTACTCTTTTCCTTAGCCAAATTTTTTCCCACAGGGTTTTTCTTTGGTAAGATTTTTAATGAGGCATATTCTTAGGAAGTGGTCATTCAAGGGTTAGAAATTAATTAATTGGAAGGTAACCACCACAATAAATGGTGGAGCCTTAAAAGGTTTTAAGTTGCTTTAATGCAACTTAAAGTTATTTTAATGCAAATGTTAGTTTGGGGTATATATATATATATATATATATATATATATATATATATATATATATATATATATATATATATATATATAGAGAGAGGTGGAGATAAGCTTGAGAAACACACCACATCCAAGAACTTTATTTGATATTAAAATAATTGTGGATGACCAATATTTGAATGTAAAAGATTATTAATATATATATTTTGTTCTCTTCTTAATTTATTTTATCTATCATTTTACAACAAAATAAAATATTTTTTTATTTTTTTTACAAAATATTGTTTTAAAAAATATATTTTTTGACAATTAAGTATTGAGAAACTGCAACTTGGAAACTATTAAATTGTTATGTAGAATGTAATGGGTACATTTTAAAAGCAAAATTAGATGATTATTTCAATTTTACTAATTTTTATTTGTTATCTTTCAACCATTCCCCTAGGCTATGTTTGTTTGCAAGAATTATACTTGAGATATGACTATTAATCCCAAGTGTCTTATTTATTTTCAAATTTAGATTTGTGATTATAAGTCTAGGGATTATAAAATGGATTAATAGTCTTTAAATTATAATTATAATCATATGATTAATAGTCTTGGGATTATAATCCTATGAATTATAATTCCGGGATTGCAATTTTTGCAAACAAACATAGCCCCTAATGAAAATCCTTAAAAGAATACCTAGTACAAGGGGAAGAATGTAAAAAAAAATGAAAACAATAGCGTATTTAAAAAATTTATAGTACAAAGTGTCTATGCTGTAAAATATAATCTTAAACTAGCTTTTTAACACTTGAAAAGTACAAATTTGTGTTTGATACGATTCAAAAAATATTTCAATATGCTTATCTTTCCATTTGAATATGCTAACAATATACAAAATGCAAGACAATATAATAGTTGTTTATATGCTTAAATTTGATTTACAAAGTTATGATATTCTTTGCTAGTGGAGGAACTCCTTAATTGACACCAAGTATGATGGAACAAATTGATTATCAGCCAATTAAGCAAGCTGAAATATGGTACAAAAACTATATATAGAGAGAGAATTTGATGGGGGATGAATTGGTCCCTTTTGCCTTTCCAATCACTTCAATAGCTATTCATGCTTTAAAACAACAAATTTTACATAAAAAGTCTGTAAAATAATTTGTGAATATGAATTTAAGCATTCCAATAACGTCAATAGTTTTATTGATGCATCAAAACAACAAATTTTATATAAAACATCTGCAAAAATAAAATAAAATGTGAATATATGAATTTAAGCATGTTGGAGTTATATGACATGTAACGCTCGTTTTGTCCTAGCAGCTTGGAATCATATATATTGGTATAAACTTACAGCCTGCACAAGAAAAAGACACATGGGCTTAATTGAAAGCGAGATGCAGTTGGGTGATAACTGAGAGTAAATGAGGTTTGAGCAAATATTAACAATGGAGAAAAATAGAGTTTGACTGTCTAGAAATGCCTCTTATTTACCTCTTTGCATGGAGAGCTATTTATTGTGCCTAAAAATCATTGGTAGAAGGACAATTGTCCCACTAAGCTAGTCCAACACCTAATCCTTGCCCCCGGCATAGTGTTTTGTATGTGAGAGCATGGGTTGGTTTGATATGATTAGGGTTTAATGTTGGGGTGAGATTATTTAAGCCCGGGTTATATGGTAGGCCAAAATCCACGTGGAGGTATTTATCGTGCGTAGAAATTTGATTTGGCAGTAGAGTAACTTCTTTTCGAATTCTCTAGGCCCCTACACCATAATTTCCAGTTTCTACATTTCTCTTATTAGCTCCTTCTAGGCTGCCAACGCAAACAACTTCTCCTTCCCTTTTCTACTCAACACTTTGGCTACTAGGTTTGTCTTCCCGGGCTGATAAAGAATTTCGCAGTCGCAATCTTTGATTAATTTCAACCACTTCATTTGTCGCATGTTTAACTCCTCTTATGTGAAGATATATTTCAGACTCTTGTGATCCGATATATCTCACATTTCTCTCCATACAAATAACGCCTCCAAATCTTCAATGCAAAAACTACTGCCGTTAACAACAAGTCATGTGTAAGGTATCGTTTCTCGTAATCTTTCAACTGTCGTGACACATACATGATGACATTTCTATGTTGCATTAGCACATAACAAAGACCTTTGTGTGACGTGTCACTATACACCACAAAACCTCTCGTATCATCCGATAATGATAATACAGGCGCCTCGCTCAACCTCTTCTTCAACTCCTCGAAACTTTCTTCGCACTTTTCCGTCCAAATAAACTTCACTGTCTTCCTCGTTAGATTGGTCAACGGGGTCGCTATCTTAGATAAATCTTCGATAGTACCCAGCTAACCCTAAGAAACTTCGCATCTCCGTTGGTGCCTTTGGTTGCTCCCAATTACTCACCGCCTCCACTTTCGCAGGATCAACTAAAATTCTCTCTTTGTCTATCACATGTGTTAAAAATTGTACCCTCTCCAACCAAAATTTACACTTAGAAAATTTTGCGTACAACTTTTCCCTTCTCAATGCTTCTAATACCCTCTTCAGATGTTCGACGTGCTCTTCCTTGGTCTTCGAATAAATCAAAATGTCGTCAATAAAAACTACTACGAACTTGTCCAAATATGGCTTGAAAACTCAATTTATCATATCCAAAAATGTTGTTGGAGCGTTAGTTAAACCAAATAACATCACTAAGAATTAGTAATGTTCATATCGGGTTCAAAACGCCGTCTTCAGTATGTCTTCCTTCTGTACCTTCAACTGATGATAACTCGTTCCTAGATCTATCTTTGAAAAAACATTTCACTCCCTTCAATTGATCGAAAAGGTCATCGATCTATCCTTCTTCTTGACAAAAAATATTGGTACTCCCCATGGAGACACACTTGGTTAAATATATCCCTTATCTAGTAATTCTTAAAGTTGTATCATCAATTCATTCATTTTCACTGGCGCTATTCGATATGGGGCTTTTGAAATCAGTACAGTCTCTGGTACGAAGTCTATCACGAATTCAATCTCTTTGTCTAGCGAAAGACTGGGCAAATAGTCTGGGAATACGTCTTGAAATTCTCTCACTACCGATGTATTCTTTATTTCTACTCCCTTTTTTTTGAGTATCTACAATATATGTTAAATAACCTACACATCATTTCCTCAATAAGTTCTTGGCTTACATCATCGTAAGACAAAATGATTGTTTAAGCGATGAGCTACCATAAAATACTACCTTAGACCGGTTTGGAGTCTGAAGGTTCACACTTTTCTTTTGACAATCAATTATCGCAGTGTGGTTATATAACCAGTTCATTCCTAGTATCACATCAAACTCTCCCAATTTTATCGGGATCAAATCTACGCTTAGCTTATGTCCCCTAATCGCTTCCTAATAATTGCAGTATACAAACTCTATGAAGATTACTTCTTTATTTGTAACTTCTATGTTCAAAAGATTCCCTAATCGTTCTTGGGATAAATTTAGTAGTTTAGCAAATTCTTTCGACACAAAGGAATAGGTAGCACCCGAATCAAATAATATATACGCATTTATATTATTGATTAGGATAATGCATGACAACACATCTCTGAATGCCACTGCATCCTGCATTATCAAGTTGGACGTACGTGGCATTGGTTTACCCGATTGAGCTGGTCTGATTATCGTCAGTTTCCCATTATGGCTTTATTTGTTTCCACCTTCTTTTTTATTTCCATTCTTTGGGCAGTCCTGAACACGATGCTCTATCGATCCGCAAGCAAAACATACTCTAATTTTCTTCGGGTTTGGGCAATTCTGCGAAATATGCCCCTCCTGGCCGCGGTTATAGCAGACGCTTCATCCCTTCCAACATTCCTCTCGATGACTCTTCCCACATTTTGAACATACCTCATTTCTTTTCTTGGATTCTCCCTGCTTACTTCCCTATTGATCGTTATTGTTGTTGTCCAACTTTCTCTTATTTATGTTTCCCTTGTTTGCTTCCTTCTAACAATTACATATTTGACGTCCTATAGATCCATACATAAAACATCATTTAATCTCATTTGGTTTAGGGCAATTAGGAGAAATATGTCCCTTTTCCCCGCACCTATAACACACCTTTTGTTTTCAAACACTCTCCAACGTGGTTCTTCCTACATTCCTTACAGGCTTCTACCTTTTTCTTTCGTGGTTGTCCTTCTCTTACATATTTAACCTTACTCCACTTCCTCTTAAAATTCTTAATATTATCACAACTACTCTCTTCCACCCAACATTCTTTCATTTTTTTGCAGTATTAATCCCTCCTCCTTTAGTTAAAGTAATTTGTTTTTCTATCTCTGTAATTTTCATCTGTCTCCTTCTAAAATTATTCATTTATTCTTCAAAAGAACCAACTATTAGATTCACCAATTGTTATAAGGGGTCCTGATTCAATTCCCTATCTCCATTTTCCGTTGTTTGATGAGAACATTTTTCTTGGGATATTCCTATCGACATTTCTGTATAAAAACAAAACGGTATTATCATTTCCTTGTTAAACATCTAATCATTCTTAAGACGTATAAATTATATTATTATGCTCTCCCTTATTATTATTAACAAAACCTAGTCATCATAAGCACATTTAATAAATGTATTACATTAAAATACGTCACATGAGAACATATTACATCATACAACATTCGGCTACTTTCATTGCATACCCCTCTCTAGTAGTACTAAAGTTGGGGTTATAAAGATACTTCCCACATTATCCCCAAAAATTGGGACTTACAGCACACATCCCATATCTCTAGATATATATCACATCATTTGATGCACTATTCCATTAAACTACCTAACTACCCTTTCTTCCATAATGTCTGCATCGACTGGTTACTAATATGAAGGTCTCGAACTTTTGCCTCTAACTATTGTATCTTATTATTCATTTCTTAGTTCTGAGTTACTAAGTTACTCATACACGCCCCAATCCTGGAAGAAACCTTCCACCGCGGATTCCTATTTGGACTCCAACCCCACCTCTGACTCCATCTCCTCCTAGGTTAGGGCTATTGTTGTAATAGGGACAACTACAAGGGGTGGTTCGGACACCACATGTATGTCACGTGGTTCTTCGTCCATAGTCCTACTAGGTTCACCTATCTCTAGCATCCTACAACCATAAACACAAAACAAACAAACTCCATTAGTATCTCACAATAAAACATAAATTCATTGTATATAATGAAAATATATTTCATAACGCTACTAACTCTCTAAGAAAACTTTATATGAGCTTTGTCACCTTCTATTCCCTAATTCTCTACTAAGGTTATAGTCTAAGGGTTCTCGCTCCTAAGGTTTATAGCCTACAACTTTGATGTCAACTTGTGATGCCCCCAAATTCAGATACATGTACCTCGAATCTGGTGTTCCACGATTTAACTTATACAACATACTAATAACACATACAACAGAATAATAGAATTATTTACACTAATATAACATAAATATTCTCGTCCGAAACCTCGAAACTATTACTAATACACTTCATAACTTAATCCAAAACATAACTTAATGCATAACATTAATTAAGTCTTAATATAACATAAGAATAAAATCCTAGCATAGAAGAACAAAGCTAATCCGTAGCCTTACCTTTGCCCTTGTTCTTTCCTGAGGTCCCACCATGTTCTGTCTTAACTGAAATGTTTAAGTAAGAAAGAATAAGTAACAAATTTTCCCAACAAGTAATATAACAATAAATGTGAACAGGTGTGTACGTATAAGGTTCATAATCTCATGGGGTAAAATCTTAAATAATAACTTAGGAATTTAAGTAGGAATGTTGTAAACAAAGTTCATATCACTACTACAAAATAGTAAATAGATACCGCGGAAAAAACGTTGTGGTTTCAGTCAGAAAAACGTCGTGGTTAAGGGTGTCATTGACACCCTTACACAACGTTTTTAAAACGTTGTAGTTAAGCACAATACACAACGTTTTTTAGAAAAAAAACGTTGTAGATTTGTTTTTCAAAAATTAGCAGATACTTCAAAACGTTGTAGAAGGTATGATTCCACAACGTTTTTTGAATAAAAATATTGTTATTTAGTATATCAGACAACATTTAAGTACATTTACACAACGTTTTTAAAATGTTGTAGATTAAAAAAAAGAAAAAAAGTGTTGTGATTCACCTACATTACCAATGCACCTGCAATATGCTAATGCCATTATATATAGCTAAAAGGTCTAAATTTAGAATTAAATTTAAAACCAAAATGTATCAACCATTCAAAATTTATCCCAATAAATATCGTTCGTATACAGTTTCACATTACTACATCCATAATATATACCAAACTATCCATATATGCATCTCAAATTCACTATCCAAAAGAGAAAGAAGTGCAAGTTCCACTATAGTTCCAATTGTACAAGGATGGGGCCATGACAACTTACATTAAAAACATATCCAGGTTGCGATAATGGACCACCGACAGAGGATTGGCTACTTACATGAAGTACCATCTCTATAACATGAACCAATTGCAGAACCCACTAATATTCCCAAGATTGAGATTGCCACAATGACTTCCAACTTCTTAAGGAAACTTAAATGTCAGCTGCTAGGAAGTTCCCAGACAGAGTAACCTGCAAACATGAAAATAACAATAAATAAATAAACTGCCATAATTTTTTCCGCTACGTCTTCTCTTGGGGTACTTTTTAACCATGTAATTATTTTTTATAGATAAAATTAACCATGAATGCAATTCTATAGAGGCAGGGAGAACTACCCCTTGATCTTACGCACCTTCTCGCCCAATTTGAATGGAGGAAGACCCTTATAAGGGCATGTACTGCACCGGAAAGCATCACCCAGCCCACACTGCACGTGTACATCAAATTTTCATAGGGAAAACAAACACATCTATAATTAATATCCCAAAAAAATAGGTGACACAAGTGAGAGTGGTTCTGTCTCCTAAGGTCAACCAGGCCTCAGCAGAAAAAAGAAAAAAGTCAACCAAACTAGAAGATTCTTTTCCATGTCTACATAAATATCAAGACTAACAGTTGGCTTCCCCTACTAGGACAAAGCCCAAGTGACATCTAACTGAAGCATGCATGCTATAAAATATTCCATTGCCCATCACAACATTGACTTAGGTACATCCCAAGATCGACCAAGAAAAACAAGGATTAATTTATTATATTCAAGATGAAGTTCTCAAAATCATACACTACCACAAGCCGATTGGGGATTATCCAGTTGGTCCATTGTTGGTCCTAGCTTTTGAACTTTTTCTTCTGCCTCAGCTCGTCCACAAGTGCAATTTTTACAAGCTTTCCTTGTGCTTCCAACTTCACAGTCACCAACTGCAAATGCGTTTTTATTGAGCATATGTACAGAACAACACAATGTTACTTGAAGCAATAATAGAACTAAATATGTTCTTCCTACCAAGTTGGAGCTGGGGTTTTTTCTAATCCTCTTTAGATAAAAGGCTATCCTCATCAATGAGATCCATATCATCATCTATGTGAACTTCGGGTAAAATTTTTGTCACCTTCTTTATTGAAAAGGATGAACCAATTTTCCAAGAAGGTCTCTTGGCCTTAATCTGTTGCAAAAGAAAGTAAAATTTAGTTATGTATTGTTTCAGACAGTTCAGAAAATCATTTGACATTGACAAAATCCAAGTAAAATAAGTCAACAGAAGATAACCATGACATTTCAAGTGGGTAGGGTAAGGGAAAGAGGGAAGGAGACAAGTCTTGGCAATATAAAAAAAATACATAATCTCACCCCAAAAAACTGGAAAACTTCAGTAGGTAGTGCTGATGTCATTGGACCAATCTGCAAGTCCAGAAAACCAGCCACCAATAACTTCAACTCAAGAGAAGAGGTTGTCTGCCAGGAGAATAAGATTAACAAAATTGATACTTCACCAAGTTACAGAATAAATCATCATTACATATCGCTTGCTCTGAAGTAGATTGCGAAGTCTGGTGAAGAAGGATCTCTCCCCCATGTTTCAACACTCTTGCAAATTCTTTAAACATTTGGTTAGCAAGAAAATCAAATGATCTAAATATGTAAATGACAAAATCCATAAATGATGAATCCACTGGAAGGGAACCTGCATAATTCATATTATCAACCTTGCATATAAGAGAATGACTTGCATAATAAAGAAGGAACCAAAATTATAGAAATTAATTTAATTGTTACCTTTTTCAGTTGTAATCAACTAAAAATATAATGACTAACAGATAGTTGCAAAAAATAATTACCAGTTGTATTTGAGTTTATGAAAAGTGTCAACTTACATGAAATACAGGAATCAATCCCCAAGTTTTAATTCTATCAAAGTTTTGGTTTTAGATAAAAAATAGTTCATGGGAGCATTGACACACGCACGCGCACAGATATACATTACATGCAAATAGAGCAATAGCAGTCTATACTTTACAATAAGATGGAGCTGTAATCATCATCAGCTGAAATTAAGAAAAGTAGTTTCAAATTATACTTCATCCTTGTAATCAACTCAATCAGGAAAAAAATAGAAAATACAATTTGAAAATCCTGCTGATTTTCTCTATAATGAAGTTTAAGCGAATTACCTGAGCAGAGATCGTGTAAGGTGTTCACGTGTCGTTGTCAATGCCTGACTGATTGTCTGAAAAATAGAACCTTACAATCTAAGCATCTAATCTGATGTTTACTACTGGATGGTGGCAGCATGGCTAGTTTGAAATTTAATATCTTATCAAATTTCTACTGAAAGTGTGAGGAGAGCAAAAACTACAATACCTGCTCAGACAAATGCGCTCCAGAATCCATGCTATGGGTTGCAACCTTCCCAGCTATAACATTTGCATCAGTTTCAAGAACAATTCTATAAAAACATGAAGTTAAATGAGTTACAAGACATTTGTCCTTATCAAGGCTTTCAATTTGAAATAGTTGGGTGCAGGTACATGATCTGCCTTACAAGAACAGCTTGCTGTTGAAAACAGTTTTGCTGAGATTCAATGATAGATTAACCAAGCTTGATTAAAGCTTGACCAACTCAAAGCATGGTTAGCCTTAGAGAAGGTGTTAAAATAGTTACCAAACAAGTCCTATAGAACTTGTACACTGATGGTGAACTTCACCTGAAAAATTTCAACTTCTCTTGAACAGAATCTCTGCAGTTTTGCAGCATTCTTTATCAAAGAACGCCAATAAATTAGCAAGCACTTGAAATGAGATGAGATGATCCCCTTCCAAAACAAGATGTGAAATCATACTCACTCTCAGCATTCCACTATTGATAGCTAAGTCTCAATAAACCTACAGAATTTATTGCATTCAAGATTAGTATATTACAGGATCTCAACATATCATCTGATGATAAATCAACTGAATCCACCGAAAGAATTGGTTGCAACAGGCTCCGAAAATGGGTTCCTCGAAAAGATAGCCTCAAGTAGACTAAAATTTAATTTAGAATTGCCAGCAAGAATTCTTGTTCACAATTAAAATTTACACAACCACATTCATACTCTACAGCAAAACAACGTACTTACACTACCACATTCATATCCCACAGCAAGCTTGGCTCCATTGCTTGCAAATTGAAGTATTTGAAAAACAAAAAAATGCGAATAGAAATTAAATCTCCCATACTTCAAATCATCTATCTGAAAACAATTTCTAATCAAAACATCTTGTAGACCATGAAGATTTTCAAGTTAGTTTTAGCAATCATTTTTTAAAAATAACAGTGAGATTTCAAGAGCAACTGCTAATCAGTGCCCATTTCTATTTGCATAGAAAGGCATACCTAGCCATGTTGGCTGTTGGTAACTCTCAATTTTTGTGTGATTGACCCTTCCCCACTTGCAGGAAGACTATTACTGCTAGCCAGGTCCAAGTGCAATTGAAGAAACTGTAGATTGAAAACACAAAATGTGACAACTTGCACACTCAAGGGAGCATGAAACGTACATAATTAAATGTTTCTTATCTAACTCAAAAATTTCATATATCAAGTTATGATCACTGATTACAGAGGGGTACATCCTAGTACTAGTATGTTGTGAACACAAATAAATTGTATATTTAAAAAACTTCAAAATTAACTTAGCAAATGTAACAATTAATAAATGAATTCTGACAACCACACGCATATTTCTCCGACTTCAACTGTATGAAATTACATTACCCTTTCTATAAGTTGCGATAGAAATTCAGATATGAAATTGAAAATGCATCCAACTCTTCGGTAAGTCTACAAATTATATTCTCTAGTTTTATACAATATACAGAATGACCCTATAAACATAATACAAACTTGTGATTTAAGAGGCCAAGCATTATACTACCCTTCCTATAATTTACAAAAGAAAATCAGATTTTCCACAAGATATGAAATTTAAAACTGCTTTTAAACCCTAATAATCATACGTTTTTATTCTCCACTTAATCCTAATAAACATAATACAAACTTGTATAATTTATCAGGCAAGAGACCAAAAACATGAAACTACACTACTCTTTCTACAAGTGGTAAAGAAATTCAGAGAAATAGAAAATGACTCCAATCCCTCAATAAGTATACATTTTTATTCTTTACTTTTACACAATACATGGATGGAATAACCCTACTAAACATAAAAATGGACTTATATAATTTAATAGGCAAGTCTAGTGATACATAAACTTGTAAGTAAGATAATATAAAGTAGAGAAGTTGAGAAATTTACTTCTTTCGAGTATTACCTTTGGGACTGCTGCTTGAAAAATAAAATCATTTACCGAATTTACTGCAAAAATTACAAAATTGATCACAAGATACTGAAATAATTTACCGAAATAATAACAATTTACTGCAAAAATTACAAAATTGATCGAATCCAGGAAATCTTTACCGAAATAATACTCATTTGAGGCCACCAAACCAGGGATGAAACTCTCGAATTAGGGTCTCCATGTATCGTCTGTACATAGAAAAATAAATACCAAATAAATCTCAAACACATAGGAAGAAAACTTAGCAAGGAGTGGGTGTGTACTAGCTAACGATTCCAGCCGACTGAGCCAGGGGAGACGCTCCAAATCTCAAGGGAACCGTCTTCTCGAGCGACAGCGACTTGAGAGTCGTCGGTCTTGGTGGCTAAGGCTATAACCAGAGATGGCTTCCATTCAACAAAGCTACTGCGAACGCTATAATAGACTCACTTTGGATCCCGATTCACCGGCGTTCGTGGTCATTCACCGGTGGCGGCTGAACTGGATCCCAATTCTCCAGATGCAGAAGTTCTACTCCATCGCCGATGTGTCGCTGGAGCTTAGAGCAGTGGCGGCGAAGAAATTGAAAGATTTTGTGTGAAAAATGGGAAGGAGGGAATATCAGATCGGGGGAAAATTATGGGAAAAGTAAGGAGGGAATGAAATTAAAGTATAGGAAACGTTTTAAGCTCCGTGTTTTCACTTCCACATTTTTTTTAAGCTCCGTGTTTTGTCTGATAGACAAAGTTTTTAAATAAAAACGTTATCCAGTTAAAACAAAAAAAATGTCCTTTTAAATAGATAACGTTTTTGTATATATATCTACAACGTTTTTTTTAAAAACGTTGTGGAAAAAAATACCACAATGTTTTTATAAAAATCGTTGTTGTTTAAGCGTTGTCTATTTAGTAATTGGTAGTAGTGTATCAATCGTTCCAAATATGTCCTCCGAATTTAATAAAGAGTCATTATGAGCTGAAATATTATTAAAAGAATTCAAAGGTTTCAACATATTTGAGTTAAAGAATATTTAACACTGAGTAGTCACTATAGACCAAGAATTATTAAAACAATTCAAGGATTTCAACAATTCCAAGATAATGAATATTTAACATTGAGTAGTCTCTATGGATTGTGAACTCCTGTATAAATTAAAAGCATTTCACTGATATTCCACAAAAACGAATATAATAGGTGATCAGCCTAAAGTATCCGACGTTATGCATAACATTCAAACATGTTGTTCATACGCTTGTCAGTCTCCCGACGGTATATAGTTTCCCCTTCTATGAGGGTTGTTTAGATCAGTAGATTATAAGAGTATGCACCAAAGCAATTGGTTTGGATAACTTTCTAACTCGTAGATATTGGTCTAGCCGAATCAAATGACATTGACACTCTTCTCAACACGCTCAGGAACAATTTATACGTTCAAAGTTCGCAATATGATTCAAAGAATCATTCAAGAATATAATTATGATTTAAATCAAACTTCTGAGTATAATAGTAATTAATATTCGTGAATTTAGATAACTCAAGAATTATTCTATAAACCAATTTGCTTGCATGATCAATAAATGTACAAGTGAAGATATTTAATCAATATATATGGTTGATATAACAACAATTAGGAAACTTGCACAATATCCAAACTTGTGTAAGTCAGGAAACTTGCTCGGGTAGTCGACTATATCCGACATTAACTTCTTATCCTTTGAATAATCTATGTTTATCATAGTCATTCTAACGGTTAATCTCTTTAATTTTTTCACATATAAATCTAATTGATTTATCGCATAAGTCTCGTATAATTAAGACTCACAAATCAATCTATTTAATTAATTATTCATTTATTCGTCACTATCTTTATTCTAGTTATTAGTCTTTACTCTATTTACTACAAATAAAATAATCTTCTATTATTTTACTTGTTTAATTAATGGTTCACAATTTAATTTATTTATTCATATACAAATAAAGGATTCTTACTTTATTTGTTGTCATTTAATTATTATTTAAGTAATTTTCCTTAATTACTATTCATTAACCTTTAGAATTACTTCATTTGCTACAAATAAAATAATCCTTTTATTATTTTATTTGTTAAGTTAATTGTTCACTTTATTTTATTTATCCATGTCTCAATACATAAATAAAGTATTCTTGCGTTACTTCATAATATTTAACCAATCTTTAAATAATTTTCTTAATCATTATTCGTATTTTATTAATACACAAATAAAATAATCAAGTTATTATTTAATTTTTAATTTATAATTAGAGTTATTAGTTCACAATTAAATAACCTTTAATATATTATTTAATTGTTTATTCTCCATTAATCCAAAATTAATTCACAATTATATATATTTCAATTAAAATGATCTTTACAATTAAAAATAATCTTTAATATTATTTTAATTGTTTACAATTTAACAATCCATAATTAAAATAATCCTTACTATTATTTTAATTGTCTAATCATGGCTAAAGTAACTACTAATGTACAATTAAAAGATTTTAATTGTTTATTAGTAACTCACAATTAATATTAATTGTCATTTTATTTTATTTTATTATTATTCTTATTTTATTTCATTTTATTAAAAAAAAGTTTTGACCCATTTAACCCGATCCGACCCGACCCGACCCGGACCAGATCCGAACCAACTCAGAAATGGCCTAGCACACTATGCGCTGGGTTTAAGCCTGGTAGAGCGCACTAGGCGTCGACCATCCGAAGCTCATTATCTGATTTTTTTCAACATTTTGATAGTTGACCCTTTTTGATTCAATCTTCCATAACTTGTTCATTTTATATTCAAATGAGTTCAAACCACTTCCATTACTTCATAAACTCGTATATCTTCAATATTTGATCTCTTAAACAATTTTTAAAAATATTTATTTAATCAAAATTATTGATTTTCCAAGCTAGGGTTCTCATTAATTTTGATCACATGTTTTACTAAACGTTTCGCTACGAGTTCGTTCTAACTCCGATTCTGGCGATTCCACTTGGGTTGTGTTCATATTTCATACATATTCAACATAAGATTTTTAGATCAAACAAATAACTTACACATTGTGTCTCATTTAACACCAAGTATCATGATTTCAAGTATTCTATTCTAGTTTTCACGCTAACATGCTTTCATTTGTTCCTTTAGGCATAAAATACATACGAAGACATATTAAGCAAATGATCTCCTTCCCATTACTATCCTTATCTCTTCAGATCCTCCATGATCCCACAATAAATAGAACTCTCACAACCAAGAACGCATTTTTACCTAGAATAACGTATCTACACTAACCTATCTTGACAATAAAAAAACTTAGGTGGTGATCCTACCTCTTTGATTCTTTTCTCATCTTATCAATGAACTTCAAGTAGCTCTCCACCTTTGTTCCTTCTTCTAAAGTTTCTCATGAGTCACAAAGTGCAAGAGTTTCACTAGGTTTTTTATTTCTCTCTCTCACTTTCTCTCTAACTCTCTCTATACTTAGAATTTTTCAAGTAACCTTGCAATTGAACTTATGAGAACTTATTTATAGACAAAGTTCATATACCAAATACATGTACCAATACATGTATAATACTTGTATTTTATACATCCAACTAGTTATTACCCATTAGTAAAAGGTAATAAGGTAAAAATGCTACCTAATCCTCACTTACTCTTGTCCTTCTTCATGATTTATCCCACATGGGTTTTCTTGTAAACTACATGAAACAAAACAAATCAGCACATTAGCTAATTTAGGGGGAAAATTCGGTTGGGAGGGAGTATTATATTTATTATGTATTTTTATTTTATTTCTTTTGTGTACTAGGTTTTGCTTGCTCCCTACACACACACACACACACACACACACACACACACATATATATATACAGGAAAGTTCAATGATAGAAGTTTTAAGTAACATAAAATCCTTAAATGACAGAAGTATTTAAAGGCCTCTCTTCCCTGTCTTTTTAAAAAAACCCAAATCTCGCTTCTCTCCTCCCTCTCCAAATTCGCGAATCTGACAAGCTGAGCTCCCCTCTCTCTCTCCAAATCGTCTGCCCCTCTCTAAACCCAATCTTGTTTGCCCTTCTCCAGACACTCCAAGCAAATCGCAAACACTCCAACCAAATAGTCTGTCCTAGTTTAGCGATTTAGAAGTTAGGGCAAGCTTCTGCGTTCTCTATTCTTGTCGCTTCTTGAGCGAATCAGGTATGTGTTATAATCTGATTATCCAGAACACAATTTTGTTTGTTTAAGCTGAGCGTATCCTTAGTTTTCTGGTACTCGAAAGCCTATTCACATTTTCTGGTACTCGAAAGCCTATTCAAATTAAAGACTTGTTTGGTAGCCGTTAAGTGGTAAGAAGGGAGTGTTAGTGTTACTAAGTCAGGTGACGGAACATTTTTAAAATCAAATTGGAACATTTGTGAAATCAAATTGTAAAATCAAATTGAATAGGGCTATAATATTTCTCAATCCACTAGAGGGCTATATTCACATTATTTGAATATTTGGTGATTTTTTATATCAGGTATAATGGATGACATGGACCATGAAATAGGGAGTTGTGGGGATAATGTAGAAATGGATTTAGAAATAGAAATGAATGAGGATAACTTGAGTTCAGAGGGGTTGAATGTGAACAATACTAACAATTTTGTCTACTATCCTCAAGTTGCTGATGAGTTTACGCCTAAGCTAGGTCAAGAATTTCAAACATTAGATGGAATTCACACTTTTTACAATACATATACAATGCATACTGGTTTTAGTGTGCGGAAGTGGTATGAGACAAAAAAGGCAGGAAGTGATAAGATTTGTAGGAAGGAGTATGTGTGTTATAAGCAAGGAAAGGGCAAACAATTAGCTGATGTGGTAGTAAAAAGAAAGCGTGGATCGACAAAAGAAGGTTGTACTGCAAGAATTGTAGTGGTCAAAAGAAATGACTTATACGTAATTAAGAAAATTGAGGAGGGTCATTCTCACCCATTGTCAATCCCACATAAGAGGCATTTTTTACGATCGCAGCGTAATGTGTCAACTGCACAAAAATCTTTGAGTCAACAACTTGGCATGGTGAATATACCACAATGCCAACAATACAATTTACTTGCAGTTCAGGCGGGAGGGTTTGAAAATATTGGTTGCACGCAACGAGATTTGTACAACTTCGAAAGAGACAAGCGCAATGAGTTAAAGGGACATGATGGTGATATGTTGAATGAGTACTTACAGTTAGAACAACAAAAGAATCTTGCTTTCACTTTCACAATTGACACAGACAATGAAAATAGGATTACTCGTTGTTTTTGGGCCGATGCAAGTTCTAGACGGGCTTATAGCTTTTACGGTGATGTTGTCATTTTTGATACCACATACAATACTAATCGTTACGAAATGATATTTGCACCACTACTGGGGGTTAATAACCATGGGCAAACTACTGTATTTGGTTGTTCTTTCTTAAGTGATGAGACCATAGAAACTTTTGTTTGGCTTTTTAAGTATTTTTTGGAAGCAATGCCAGGTGATGCCCCTGTGATGATTATCACCGATCAGGATCCGGCTATGACAAATGCAATTTCACATATCCTTCCTAATACCTATCATAGGTATTGTAGTTGGCACATTTTGATCAAATTTTCAGAGAAGATTGACTCAGTAAAATTCAAGGATTATTATAAAGAGTTTGCAGATTGCATTTGGAATTCGGAGACTGTGGAAAAGTTTGAGTCCACTTGGGTGGAGCTGATGGAGAAAAGTGGGTTGAATGCTAATAAATGGCTACAATCAATGTATGACATCCGTTCTAGATGGGTGCCCGCACATGTGAATCATGTTTTCTCAGCCGGCATGTTAAGTAGCCAACGAGCGGAGAGTTCTCATTCCTTTTTTAAAAAATTTGTTTCAAAAAAAAATTCTTTAGTGGATTTTATGATTCAATTTGGTCGGGGCCTTCAACATCAACGACATGGGGAGTTGGTTTCGGATAATAAAGATTTGGTTGAGAGGCCGAGAATCAAATATCGTCATGACTTTTTAGTCCAAATGGTTGACATTTATACACACTCTGTATATTATAAATTTGAAGAAGAGTTGTGTGAGAGCTTGAATTATAGGTTTGATCTTATGAAAGAGGATGTCAACTACCATGTCTATAAGATTTATCGAAGGAATGTTAACAACTGTAAAGTAAGAGAAATTCATTACGATAAATCTTTAGATTATGCTACATGCACTTGCAAAAAGTTTGAGAGTTCGAGAATCCTATGTCGACATGTGATAGCTTACTTGAATAAGTATCATGATCTTGACAAATTGCCTACCAAATATATTTTGAAGAGGTGGACAAAGACAGCAAAATCAAGTGGTGTAATTGATGCTAACGGTGTGGCGATAAAAGATGACAAGCTCTACTTACTCTTGCGGAGTCAATTGATTCAACAATCCTTAGATTTCATTGATAGGGCTCTCACAAATGAAGAAGCGACAAATGTCTTAAAAGAACAGTTTGGTGTTGTGGATGAAAAGATCAATCATATTATTGGAAAGAATGGTTCCAAAAGAAACAATGAAATGGAGTGTGGTGGCATGAGTGTATCCAAGTCGGTTAACAAGACATGTACTTATGATCATAGTTACATTGAGCCAAACCAAGTGCGCGCAAAAGGGTGTGGCAAAAGGTTGAAGGGTGGCAAAGAAAGGGCTTTGGGTAAAGCAAAGAATTCCAATGGTAGAACGTTGTAATGGATGTGGCAGAGTTGGTGTGACCCACGATAAAAGAAATTGTCCCGTGCTTAATAATCAGTAAGCAAGTTTACGTATTTTGACTTTGTCGGCATGTTTAAATTTGACTTTGCTAATTGTTGAAATTTGACAATGACGATGACGATGATAGTGATTCACCCCCAGGTGCAACTGAGATTGAGGTACTAAAGTATTTTTTTTAACATTTCAATCTAGTCATTCTATGACCCTGTATTATTTTTATATGCATTTACAGGTGCAATATTTTTAGTACAAACTTATGACCCTGTATTATTTTTTTGTAAATTTACAGCTAGAGATGGAAAATGCGATGTTGCACCAAACTGGAGGCACTGCTGTTTAGAGTTGCACCTGTTATTTAGTTTTTATATCCATGTGTATGTTTCAGTGAGAAGAATTACTTGTTAAGTTGAGTAGAAAAGATATTGGTTGGTTTATGTCATGTCCTTAATTTCTAAATTTGTTGTGAGAATGAATGGTTGTGCTGCTCTTTTTGGTCCGCTAGTATCTCTTTGTGCTCTTTTTGGATTCAGTAATGTATGTCTTTGTGCTCTTTTTGGCTACAGCAATGTCTAGCTTTTGGTGTAATTTTGGAACTGCCTGTTCTTCTCAGCTTTCAGCATGTGGTGATGAAATGTGACACTGAGGTCAAGACTAGATGTGTTGAAGATCTGTTTTTGTTGGTTAACATTGTAAAGTTGTTCTGTTTTGCTTACAATCTGATTTGGTTTGAAAAAGTTGGATGATTTGTCCAGCTGCTAACCTCATGTTTTTTGAATGTGGTTTATGTGGGTACTTTTGTTTGTGCATAGCCTTCAAATGCTGGATTAAAGTAGCTATGAAGTTTCTGTGCTTGTGCATGTAACAGTGCGTAGCTTTCTAATGCTGGATTAAATTAGTTTTGAAGTTTCTGTTATGTCATCCGGTTGTTTACACCAGTGTTCTTTTTTTTCCTAACTAACAGCTCATTGCAATTTTCACAAGCTTTATGTCATTTAGACTAACAATCCTGTGCACGATTATTAAAAATAATTGGGTTTTGAATCAATTTCAAAAATATCTAATTGAAAAATTAATTATTCATAAAGAGTACCATTTTCAGCATTCCACTACCAAAAGATGTCTGTTTTGGTTGCTATAATAAATTGATCACTTGTTTTCAGTTACAGGAAAGGTAGAGTAGAGAAGGAAGAAATTCTGGTTCAACGTAAATATGTACATGTACAAACAACAATAACGGCTCTTCTACTTGTATTCACCAAAAATGTGGGTACTACTACTATTAACTATCCCTCTATTTGAGGTTACTCTGATGCAGAAGATACACAGCACCCCATCCACGCTCTTTTCCCTTCTTTTCCCTTCTTGTGCACGATTCGCAAGCCTAAGCACCTGAATTCAAGCCAATTAAAGAATAAGCAAAATTATCATTCTCTCAACATACCTCCCAATTTCAGTAAAATTCCTAACAATTAAAGAATAAGCACCTTAACATACCTCCCAATTTCAGTAAAATTCCTCAACATACACTGCATTACTTCATTCCTCAACATATTCAAGTTCCAAATTCATTATAAAGTCAAAGTTCCTCAATAAACCAAAAAAGAAATATAATTCTCATCTTAAAAAATTCAAAAACAGAAGGATATCATTCTCACCAAGTTGAATTCAAAAACAGATATGCGAGTATGAGGAACTGGGCACCAAGTTTAATTCAAAAAAAGACAAAAACAGAAAATGGAGCTTACATACACAAAATCAGTGATTTGCCCTAATCTTATAGAAGCTTACATACACAGAGGAACTTACATACCGATTCTTAGTGATTTGCCCGAATCTTAGAGAAGCTTCAGTTGAGTAGAGGGGAGAATGGCATCTAGGGTTCTCCAATTTGGAGAGATTCTCAGTTCGCGATTCCTAGTCTGCTTCAATCGCGATTCTCACTCGAAGACGAGCTCGACTATGTGGAGAATGACATCTTGGGTTCTCCAATTTGGAGAGACGAGCGATCAGATAGGTGTTGGAGAAGAACTCAGTTGGCGAATATGGGACGAATTTGGGGGAGAAGAGTCGACTGGGCGACTTTGGGGAGAAAGTCGAAAAGACGCGGCTTTGTCGAGACTGAGTTTTTGTTTTAAATACTTCTGTCATTTAAGGATTTTATGTTATTTAAAACTTTTGTCATTGAACTTTCCTATATATATATATATATATATATATATATATATATATATATATATATATATATATATATATATCCTTCACTTTACATATACCACATTATCCTCATTGGGCTTAAGGATACTTGTTAGTCCATTACATTATTTACACATCTCTTAGTTAATTTAATTACTTGGTCCATCTCAATCACTATGCTACACAACGCATAACAGTCAAAGCTTAATTAGTTAGAGCATTAATAACAGTTTCCTAATCAACTCTCTATCCCCAATTTTGAAGAATACATCAACAAATTATTATCCAATAGTTTTCTTATCCTTATTTGACTCTCTATTTTATTCCCTATATAGAATTTTACTCCCCAGTGTTAGGGAATCAAAAAACCCTTCTCTATATATACAAAATGACATTCCACACACTCATATAAGTGGACAACTCATCAATTATACACATATTGACATTTTTTTAGTACTTCATTTTCAAATTATAAACTTAATATTGACTTTTTAAAAAAAATTAATTTCAAACATATTCAAATTTAAAATTGATATAAATTTATTTAATTTATGTCAATATAATTATAAATATTATAAAAGTACTATTAATTATAAATTTTATTATTTTCAAAATTTAAATGAATCATATTAAATTTAAATTTAAAAGTGCCACAAGTTAACTTTTTAAAAGTTAATATTGATCTTATGTACATTTGCAACTACAATCCATTCAATACTCTCACCATAAATTACTTAAAATTTAAAATAAAATAAAAATTATTTTACAGTGGAATATAATTGATAAATTATACTCTCTCTTTTTTAAATTATAAGATTATTAGATTATTATTAATTTGATGTTTTGACTGTTGGAACTTTTAAATTTTAACTTTTAAATTTCAAATTTCATTATTTAAGAAATCAATATAAGGAACATGTTGGGTACATAGTTAAAAAATTGAATATCTATTTTGCAAAATGACCCAATAGCACTGCAGAATAGGGATAAAGATAAGAAAACTGTTGTGAATGCTCTTATAATTTAAGCTTAATATTATCTTTACCATACTTCTCAATCATCTCATACTCAATTCAATTCAAATTGAATTATTAAGTTTCATGACACACACACACATATATATATTTACGTGCACACTAATAATTTTCAAATATCTTCATTTTTATTTCTAATATTATTTACAAAATTCACTGATATTATAGAGGTAGCGACGGCAGTAGCGCCGATGAAGGTTGATCGCTGGTGGTAACTTTTTTTCATGGGGGGCGCAAAAGTGAAGAGCTACTTGAAGTGATTAGGGATTTTAAGAGTTTTAAGTTTATTTCAAACAGAATATTTCGTCGAATATAATTCCCTCGAACATAACTTAATTTCGACGAAAATTCTGTCGAAAATAGATATTGTTCCGTCGAAAATAATTTGGAGAAGATGGGAAATATTAGCGCCATGTTGGGAGGTTAATTCCGACGGAATTTCGTCAGCATTACTTTATTTCCGAGGGAATTATGTTCGACGGAATATTCCGTCGAAAATATGTTATTTTCGATGAAATTTATTCTGTCGAAAATAATTCTGTCAGAATTAAGCCTATAATTAGTGTGATTTTCCGAACTAGTGCTTCGCCCGAGGCAGGCTGTTTGATTATTCTCAACCCTAATGAACCACCTCGATCCCTTAACTACTTTGCTTTTGATATCTTGGACGTTTTTTGGAATTATTGCATATCCTTTTAACATGGAAAAAGTTGTGAGGTTACATAAGAGGCACCTAGAGAAAACACTAGTGTTGGACAAACTTGTATCACCCGATGCTCCTTTGTACATAGGAATATGATGTTCTAGCTGCAGCGAATATTCTAACTGCACCAGATGTTCTACTTAATGCTGGAAGGTATGCTTGTTCTTATAATGAGCCATAACTGGTGTGCATGCTATTAATTTCTTGTCAGTGTGTGTTCAACTTTGTGTTATTCTGTTTTAATTTAGTGTTACTCTATATGCAAACCAAGTCAAGGACCTGTAAATGCTGATATCCGTTTGTGAAATTTTCAATCTCTTATTCTATGGACAATATTATGGGGGCAGGGCAGATGCCTGATTCATATTATATGGTCCCTATTATACAACTTTAATATTTAAAGTGCTCTGAAAAAGTAGCCCCTGAAATGATTCTTCAATGTGGGTTGGCATTCGGCCTACTCACTGCTTGATGTTCTTCTTGTTTTGGTAAAAGGGTAAAATTGTAAAAGCACCAAACATTTCCACAAAATACCTTGATAAAAATCCATCCTTATTGGCCGATTTGGATTTCCGGTTTTAAGAAATGAATTAAAAATTGAGTCTTGCTAGATATGGTTACAATTTATATCGATATTAAACGTACGCGGATACATGAGATATGAAAGAATTAAAAAGTTACCTACACATTATTAAATTAAGGAAACTGATAATTGCACATGTGTATTTCTCATTAGTTCTGTCAAGTGGATCTCACCTTCATGTGAGGGGGAATCATGTAAAAATATCAAAAAATTATTGTTATAAATCATGGGAGAGCCACACCTTAAAAGCTAGCTGGCTAATTTTGCGCTAGACGAATCTAGCCCCGGGTGAACACTGCAATACCGACGTCACCACCCTCACCGCACAATTGCAACCGAGAGATAGTGGACAGCTCTGATACCAATTATTACAAATCATGGGAGAGTCACACCTTAAAAGTCAGTAGCTGTTAAGGTTGGTAAGCCCAAAGTTTATAAATACCCCATATCAAAGTCTCATACCATTGATGTGGGACACAAGTCCCATACCTTACAATTAGGCTCATAAGATATGGAAATAGTGCTCTCCTAAATTTATGTGCGCTTCATAAGATTTGTAAAAGCATTGGAGTCAAAATTAGCAATGAATGGAGTTAGCTTGCATGATCATATAACTAGACTAAATAGTTTGTCTAATGTGAAATTATGTCAACAGGTTTCTGTTTAATTACACTCTTTAATCCAGGGAATTCGCTTGACCTAACTGGCATGTATTTTTTAGGAAAATTAATTTTCACATGATTTTTTGATATTTCTACATAAAAAGTGTCGCTATAAATGTATAGCGACAGTAAAAACCGTCGCTATAGATCGCTATAAGATCTATAGCGACGGTTTTCATGTGAAAATATCAATTTCCATTTTTAGCCGAACACAATAATTTATATTAAATGACATGAAATGTGGGTTATTCGGCAAATCACATGAACAAAATTATTTAATATAATACAGTGTAGAAGCAAGCAATCCAAATATCCAATATCAATTTGACTATCGAGTACAATAAGCATCCAAAATTCCAAATTTATATAGTAAATCTCAGCACTCAACTTTGTTTGACTACTTGATACTTGGTATGTCAACAATAATGAACTGAAAAATGAGAAAATGAGAGAGAAATAATGTTCCTAAAATAATCTTACAGTGACCTTTTTGACATGAGTACTACCCATCGCCCACATGAATGATTTTTTATTTTTTGGGTACCACTAAGTGCATGTTCAGTTTGCAGTGTTTGGCTAAATACACTTCAAATTTTTATTTGTTTCATCAATGTGTTTTTTAAATGCAATTTATGTAACTCACGAGTCCAGTAAACTCACCCCCACATCAAAAATAATGTGATACGATACTCACTTCAAACGCTATAAGTCAGCGTTCTAAACGCACTAAATCAAACCAACCCCGAGTTCAATAGGACATTTCAGGAGGGGGATTCTAAACTCACTAAATCAAACAAGAGTTCATTAGGACATTTGGGGAGGGGGATTTGATCCCACACCCTTTGCTTCGTAAAGGGTTGGTTCGGCCTAAGGCTTATGTGGTTCCACACGAATGATTAACATGTTCTATCAAGAGACGTGGAGATTGAATAAAAACAAGTCACTCCCACTAGTCCCCCACTTGCACCAGACCACCTCTCACCATAAGATGCAGTTTCACAGTGGATGTTGTCTCCCTTGAAAGTTAAGGATGCAATTCTTTATAATCACCTTCATTTCTAGACAACCCCAAGTAAAAATTCTAAACTCTAAAAATAAAAAGTTATACTAACAATCATAAAAAGAAATAGGAACAAAAAAAATAAAAAAATTGTTATCCATTACTAATGTAAAAAAGGCTTCTTGTCAGTTGGTCTGAATGACGGAGGGGAAGCAATCAGAGTAAGTACCTGTGAACTGCTTGAAGGGTACTGTCAACCATTGCCATGGTAATTAAGCTCTCTTTCTTTGTTGTTCTTGGACACAATAAGTGTAATAAAAGAAGACCCATTTTCCTCATCCTTAAGAAATTCATCATCTTTCACAAATCTTTCCCTCTTATGCCAATGATTCTCAGCATCTTTCAGCAATTTTTCCCTTTGCAGTTTGTCCTCTGCATCCCTCAAGAACTTGAATTTTGGAGGTGGTGATGACCTTATCTTATTAAACTCTGCATCACTTGATGATTCATAGAGAGGATTAAATCCATTATGATTACATAAGGATTCCATAGGGGTAAGAGGAGTAAAATAAGAAGGTGAAGTAAAAGGGGTCAAAAATGGAGTCTCCATACTGAGAATTGTATCACTTAAGCTCCTACTTCTTGAACCTTTTCTAGACTTTTGACCATCTTCTGACTCCAAATCTTCTTTAGTTTCTTCTTGGATGGTGAAAAGAAACCTCGGTAGGCCACAGAGATTCTGCAGCCTCAAGAGCTCAGCCTCCATACTATCCTCCCCAAAAGCTCTGAGCCACAAGTCCTTATTTGATTGGCATTGAGACTGTAATTCTCGGACATGGGTGATACTGGCTCCAACAGATGAGCGAAGTTCTTGGGGATCTAGTGCTGTGGAGCTTAAAGATGATGGCTTTTTCCAACAGAACATGTAAAATAACTCTCTTGTTGGGCTGCTGGTGTAACCATCTTCAATATCTCTGTTTCTGATTCTTTTTTTCCACCATAACAAGTAGTACACCTCAGCAATAAGAGCTAGTAAAAGACACCCAAAAACAAGAGTCAACCCAAGTCCAACACTACTCAAAGATTTCATCTTTGCATATCTTTTACCTCAAAAAATGCTAAAATCTCTCAAACCCAGAACATTAAACCTTACTATAATTACTACAAGCAGTGGTGTGCAACAAAACCCAAGAAAAATAGATAATCTTATCGGCTATTTATGAGCAAGTCTCATTCTTCACTAAACACAACACAACCCAATCCCAAGAATCCAATAGCATAACATTTATGATAAAATTAAGCCTCCTAGCCAAAAACAAAGAAAGATGCCCTTTGCTGATAATCACATTATTGAATATTTTGTATGAAGCTCATATGTCCAAGAATTACTGGGAGCCGGAAGGAAAACCAGTAGAGCTAGAGAGAGAAGGAGTGGCAAAAAGGTCGGCAAATCCTTGTCTAATTTATGGTGACTTGAGAGGTCCCATTGTCAAAAGATGCTCACATGGAGTCGTATAGAAAAAGAAGAGTGGAGTGGAGTGTCATTCATTACTTTGGATGATTTTAATATACAAAAAGACCTTTCAAAATTAAAGATATATTTTTAAAGAGAATAAATTATATAAACTCTTGTAAATCTATTGGTTAACATCATCAAAAAAAAAATGTCAAGCAGGTAATGACTTATTATAATAATAAAAAATAATTTTATTATTATATTGATATATAATAATAAAATTATTTAATTAATCATATTGATCTCTTAATACAATTCAAACCCCTTAGGGCTTTTCGGGAATGACTTATTTAAAAAAAACTTATAGGTTAAAATTTAAAATGACTTATAAGTCATTTTAAATTGTACTTTTATGAATAAAAGTGTTTGACATCATTTTTACTTATAAATCAGAAATTAAGTTAAAATAAGTTGTGAAGGTGTTTAATTAAAATTATTTATAAGTTAAAATGAATTGTAAAGATAACTAAAATAAAGGAAAAAAAATTATTACATTTAGTCAAACTTACTTATTTTAAAATAACTTATAAATCATTTTTTATAAGTGCTAAATAATTACTTCTCAAAAATAACTTATATATCAATTTATAAATTATAAAATAAGTCAACTACGAACATCCAAATAGTAAAAAAACTACTTAAACTAGACCCTTAATCTCCTCTAAAATTATCTACATAATGTATCGCTATTGGATGTATAAAACAATAGATTTACGCGAGTCTCTTTTCATTTTACTTTTTTCTGTAGTAGTTTTAAAAATAAAATTAATATTATGTGTACAAATTATACATAAAAAAGTTATGTACTAAAGGTAGTAAAAATGTATTACATATATTAAAAAGTATAAAATATTTAATAGTATATTCTATTTCAAACACATATTTTTTTATGTATAATTTGTATACATAACATTACTCTAAAAATAAATAGTTAATTTTGAAATGAATGGAGTATTAATTTTGCTCATTTTCTGCATTTTCAATTTACCACAAAATAGGCCGAAGAAATCCAATGAAGAGAACAAGAATGATGTGCATTTTGGACTCCATTAAATGCATGCTTAATAAAAACCATTGACCCATTTAAAGCGGCCCCTAGTTTATTAACTAATGTATTCTTAGAGCATCTCTAACATTATTAATAAAAAAAAACTCTTCAAATTAAAATTTATTGACCTACGTGACAATTTAAAGAGTATTATTTTATACTTTCATATTTTGTGTCTCATCAGTATCTTCAATTCAATGAGATGTATACATCAAACTCATCAAGCAAAATAAATATTTTTAGCCTTTCATAAATATTTTGAAGAGAGAATGATGTTGCAGATTTGATGATTAAGGTTGAAGAGTCAATTGGAGATAATTTTTCTGATGTGACTCACCTATTTGAATATCCCAAAGTGGTTGAAGAGATTGTTAGATATGCTTTTAAAAGTAACATATTGATATGTAAAATTGGATATAAAAATTTTGAATTTTTAACTTTTCAAATATAAGAGTAATTTAGTAAAATTCAAACAAAATGTATATACATGTGGAATAATCTCAATTAATACAACACTCAAATACCCCCAAATTGTTGTCATATGCCTCATCAACACTCAATATCTCCTTTTAGAAAAACTTGGAAAAAATTCAATAAAAGTTTTAAATTGAAGGAGAATATTCAAAATGTATTACTCCCTTCATTCTCAAAAAGATAAGTAAAGTATAAATTTAACATATATTAAAAAAAAAGAGTAGATAAAATTCAAAATTTCTCCGGCACAAGAATCATAAATTGGTGAGTAATTTTTTAAACTAATGAATCTCATTAAATGACATAATTTTTCTTCACTCTATGTACTTTTATCTCATCTTTTTAGGAATATAAATAATTATAATTTGAAAACTGATATTTTCACATGAAAATCGTCATTATAAATCCTATAACAACGGTTTTTACTGTCGCTATATATCTATAGTGATACTGTTCATGTGGAAATATCAAAAAGTCATGTGAAAATATTAATTTCTTTATAATTTTAGTCATGATTTTGAGGATGGAGAGAGTAATTTTTTAGGGGATTTTGTCGAGCTAGTTTATAACATATAAAATACACATGCGCCCAAACTTAACCAACCAACACCCTAGCTAACGGACTGACCCGGCTACACCGCCATCTATTGGTGGTGGTAACGTTGTCAATAGCCGCTACCCGCCGAGAGCCGGAGGCGGAGTAGGCGTCCCGACCCGACACAACGGACAACTAGAGTGAGAGTGTAGCCACGTGTCGATGCACAAGACGTGAAACGGGTGCAAACACTCGGGCAAGACCCGAACCGGTTCCCCATCCATAAACTCACACAAGCAAACCGAACATACCCCCCCATCTTCTGTTTTTGAAACCAAACCAATATCTTTAGTATACTTGTAAGAAGGGATGAGCTCGGCAATAGAATTCTCGATGCTACTTTGTGGTGTATCCCCAACATATGTCACCGGCAATTGTGGGTCCCCGTGGCGGCTATCGGGCTCTTGTTGGTTGCACCACCGCGCTACACCGCAGTGATAGGTTAATAGCATGGTGGCGGCACAAATAATGGCTATAATGGCAACCGTTATAGGGGAAAGGCCTACAACATGTGTAGCATTATCATCCATTCTTGGAGCAAAATGGAGAAAAAATATTGGGAACTTAAGTTGTTAAGAAATTCTTAGGAGATGTGTATAAATGGTCAATGATTAAAATGTCCATCTCTAGCCAACTATGTTTATGTCTTTTACTTTGGATATTTGTATATCTTTGTCTGACCAAATGATGGGAATAAGATGAGGTTTCAATCATGCATTACTAGCTCACAAATGTAACAAGACAAATGTGTTGGAATTGGATAATCCCCCACCAACCTAAAACCCCACAAAAATATTAAACTACATGTTTAATATATTTATATCAAATTTTCAAATATTTTTTGGAATACATTTGTAATTTTATCAAGTCCAATTTGTGACTTTACAAAACTCTTCAGCAGCGTTCTTGAGCACAGGTAGGAGGGTCGACCGCCCTGAGTCCCCGATCAGGGGGCCCAAATTTATATATATATATATATATATATATATATGTGTGTGTGTGTGTGTGTGTGTGTGTGTGTGTGTGTGTGTGTGTGTGTGTAAAATTAAAAATATAAACATATAAAGATTTTGAACATTTGAATGAAAATTACTCAACTCAATTTATTTACAATCTTATAATTAAATATAAGAGTATAAATCATACTATAAGTTTGAACTCGACTTCATTTATTTACAATCTTACAAATATAAGAGTATATATATATATATATATATATATATATATATATATATATATATAGGGCGCGTTTTCAAAGTAAAGAAACTATACTGTTTTATATCAGTTCTTATTTATCTCATTCCAAAAAAGAAAAAGATATGAACAAAAAGCTAGTTCATTTTACATAAAAATAAAAATATTGATTATATTTTCCCGAATTAACTCGTGAAATATTTGTGAGTTTGGGTTTATGTCTAAAGGATCCGATTACCATAAAGTTAACTTCATGGTAAGTTGGTCAATTAACCAATACAGTGCTGACACGCAGGGAGAGAGACCACCTCCCGTCTGTGTGTCGACACTGTATTGGTCAATTGACCAAAGTTAACTTCATGCTAAACACTCCCATATCTAAATATGCACCTAATTATAGTCAATATATCTTATGTCCATTATGGTTGGATCTTCCACCAAAATATTGATTATTGATTTCTTTTTTAACAAATACTCCCCCTGTTCCTAAAAGATTATCATTTTAGGAAGTAATTTTTGTTCTAAAAAGATTGTCGTTTTGAGTTTATCAATACACATTAGTTATTTTTTTCTACTTTACCATTATTTAAAGTTTTCTCCTATTTAAAGTTTTCTTCCCTTCCCAATGATTCTTATTCAATTCAATACTATAATCCAAGTAATAATTGGTTAAATAAGAAGTACTCCCTCTGGCCCAAATTATCTGATGTTTTAGTAAAAAAAATTTATTCCACAATATCTGTTTTTTCAAGATTTTAATGCATTTTTTCCCTTTATTTTTCAAGTTTGCCCCTTTACCCTAATTGTTGATAGTCATTACTCTCATCCTCTCTCCACACATATATATGCACTCATACTTTCTCTCTCTGCAGACTATTTGTCTATTTAATGCACTCATACTTTCTCTCTCTTCCTCTCTCCACATATATATATGCACTCATACTTTCTCTCTCCTATTTGTTTATTTAATGCACTCATACTTTCTCTCTTCCTCTCTCTGCAGACTATTTCATGCACTCTTTTTTAAACACTTTTTTTATATTTTAACCAATAAGGATATTTTAGTATTTTTATCACACATATTGGTATCTGTATGGAACTCTAAAACAGCATATAATTTGGGACGGAGGGAGTAATTGGTTGAATTGGATAAGAAATATTGGAAAGGGAATAATTGGTTGAGACAATTAATAGGGGTAGTATAATATTTTCACTAAATATTAATTATATTCCTTAATCTGTATGCATTAACCTTAAACGACAACCTTTTAGGAACAAAGGGAGTATTAATAAATGTCAAAGATCTATCTATATATACTTGAATATATTTTATTACATTTTTTTATGTAATAATAAATTTTAAGAGTAAAAATTTGGAAAATAATAATTTAGGTTTGTGACAGCTTGATATGAAATAGAAAGAAATAAAAAATAAATGTCAAAGATTTGAAAAGAAGAATTAACTGCATAAAGGCCTCCAATCTCAGCTAAAATCATGTCCTCTTTGCTTTAAATTCGGCCCAAAATAAAACACAAAATGTAACACCAACCTTTTCACCACCATGTATATATATCATACAGGCAAACGTTGCATCTCTAAATTTTGTGACATGCTAGAATCCAATCTCCCATCGAACTCCGAGTACGATAAACGGACTGTTTGCCTCGGCGGCGCCGTAGCACTGGCCGGTGGCGAACAACGTACGGCGTTGGTTCGACAAATCGGGCAATTTGGATGCGAATAAAGCCACATGTCTATGCAAGCTACATGAAAAGAGTGCATACATTGGGGCAAAGTACGCAATTCATCGCCCTCTTCAAACTCGCTCAAACAAATTGGACATTCTCCACCGTTGGATCCCTTACCTGTTTCGTACCTATGAATGGGGATATTATTCTGTATGTCAACGAGTTTAAGGACCGTGGCATGTTGTGATGGCTGGTCGGCCCGTTGTCGCTGGCCACGACAAATTACTACGATGCAGTGATATATGGTGACTATTAAAGCTGCGGATCCAACCGTGAGGAAGAGAAAATAATTTTGGTATAGAAAGGAATTTTGGTCATTTCCAGACATGGTAGAGAAAATTGGAATTGAAGTTGTTGATTTGCCCTTTCCCTTGCCCTTGCTTAGGAGAGAATTAGGCCAATTCAAAACTAGGTAGAGGTGACGGCGGTGATTGCAAGGGAGTAAAACATTGTCTCATATGGTATGAAATGGGCTGAAACTTCCTTCTCTGCCGAAATTCTATTTAATTAAGGGACTCATTTTGTTCCAAAATTAAGAAATATTTTCAGAGATTTTATGTTCTTAATTGTGTTCCTAATATATGCTTAAAATTTAATAAAAAACTGCTGACAGATTAGGAATATTATGTCATTTTATTATTATAAAATAGAAATATATTCCTAATTTTAGAATGAAATAAAAAATTAAATATATCTCTGTTTTTGATATATATATATATATAAGAAATTTATTTTTGTGGGAAGAACTTTTTAAATTTAAGCCGCTCCCCTCCCCTCCCCTCCCCATTTCATGATGAATAGAAGCATTTGCAAACCAACATGCCTTTTGTTTTTTAACCTAAAAGGCCGGCTAATACTGTCTCGAATATTTTATTGATTTAAGAAAAGGTAGAAATAAGGAATATATTCATTAAAAAAAATCTCAAATCAATAATATATTCAATTCTACAATAAATTAACGGGAAACATTACTTGCATAGAAAATTTAAGACTTGGAGACCAAATAAAACTCTAATCAAGAAAATAAGCATTAATGAATTAAAGTTCTAAACTCCTAATTAATACCTCCTAGTATAATAACTACCTACCACAAAAAATTTTATTTCATATCTACTATAATTAGAAAAATTATTAATTACTACTACCTACTATATATAAAAGATATGCATTTATTACAATATATTTACCTCTAAATAACAATAAATGTTATTAAGAAATAATCTGTTAATAATATTTGACATTTCTGCATCATTATCCCTTCTTTTGTAAAATTACTCGTTCTTAAGATTACATTAAAATAAAAGATGATAATAAGCATATAATTATGATAGTAATAATACGGATGAAAATAATATATAGAAGAAAAAGTATTCAAGTGAATCTCTCACAAACTTTTTCAGCATAAATAATCAAAAGAAAATCTTTTTTTTGCTATTAATTATATAATAGATTCTTTTTCTAAATATCCGATTTCAATGAGTTAAAAAATATTCTTAATTATGCTTCGCCTGCCTTCACTACTAGATATTTAGGTTATCAATCGACCTAGGGTTTCCTCAAAAAAATCGACCTAGGGAGCTCAAATTTATCCTCAATAAAAGTTCAAATTCAGCAGAAAATATATGCATCTTAGAATAGCAATAGTAATAGTAATAGTAATAGTATAGGTTGTAAAAAAAATAACCAAAAAATACTAGAAAAAGAAAAGTTGTTGGGTTGATAAATACTACCCTCTCTGCGTTCCTAAATTAGTGATGTTTTAAAAAGAAAAAAATTTATTTCAATGTATTTGTAATTCACAACTTTAGAAGAGAATAAATTATTTACTTTCCTACATTACGAGAGCAGATCCTCTGTCCTCAATTTTTCTGTTCCCTTGTGTCCCCCTACTTATATTTTGATACCTAATACTCCCTCCTTCCCATAATAACTGTCGCTTTAGCTTGATGCACATGGATTAAGAAAGTCATTTAGTACTATCATTTATTAATTAAAATTGATGTGAAATTTCATCACTACCCCTTTATGGGAAGTTGAAAACTATCAATACAAGGGAAAAATTTCTTGGGACAATGAGAGAAGGTAGGGGTGATATAGGAAAGTAAATAATTTATTCTCCTAGAAAGTTATAAACGACAAATAAATTGGGAAAAAAATTTCCTTCTAAAACGACAATTATTATGGGATGGAGGTAGTATCTTATTTAACACCAATTAACTCTAAAATTAAATAAAAAGACAAGTGTCAAAACGTAAATGGTGGGACACAAGGGGGACAAAGAAATTGGAGATAGAAGATCTGCCCTCCTATATTATTCTTATCTTCTCTCATTGTTTCCATAAATTCTCTCTTTTGTATTAATAATTTTTAATTTCTCATAAAAAAATAGTGATAAAATTTAATATAAATTTTAATTATTAAATAATAATATTAAATAATTTTTTTAATCCATATGTACAAATTTTAAATGACCCTACAAATTTTAAATGACCCTTGTTTAGTAAGGGATGGAGTACTATTCCCTGTCAAAGACTCAAAGTGCTCTGGATATAAAACTAAAAGGTTAGGGCCTCGGGAATAACAAGGCATTAATAATAGTATATTTTTTCAATGATTGATAAAGTAGTAATAATTCATAATATTCCTATCTTTTCAATTTTCTTAAGGTGTTACATTGGGGGATGGATGTCGATAAGGCAGCCACAAGTCGACAAAGCCACGTGCTTGCTTCTTGAGTAATTAGTGGCACAACAAATTTTATTTAAATATCTTGGAAAAATATCATCCCCAACTTCTTCTTTAAAAAAAAGGGTGGTTAGCGTGAAATTAACTTTTATTTAATTGATTAATATAATATCGATAGATAAATCAAGAGGTAATTCTCTGTGTATCAGCACTATATTAATAAATTGATTTACCATTAAATAAATTTCATAATAACCGAATCCTTAAAAAGATTCCAATTTTCTATAAAATTAATACTCTCCCGTTCCTAAAAGATTGCTGTTGTGACGCCCCCAAAATTAGGTATATATCACCCATCTTAGGTCGTCAGATACATGATACAGAATACAAATACAACTTACTAATACAACTGTCGTGTACAATACGACAAAACACAACTGTGAGTTTGAATACAATTATTGTCTACTAGAAACTATACAAACTCAAAAGGAGTCCTCATTACAATTATTGTCACACTATTTAATAGAATAGTGAGGACTACTAAAACTATCATCTGGTCCATCACTCCGTTCCCCGACTCGTCCCAGCTATATTCTCATTTCTTGAAGAGAACAGTGAAAGAAAGGGTGAGCTCAACTAGCCCAGTAAGAAATATTATGACTAAGATAATGCAGAATAAATTATCATTAGCCTTCAACAATGTTAAACTGATAAAATATAACGAACATCAAGTTTAACTGCAGCGGAACAAGCAATCCATTAAAAGTGTCAAGTAGAGAATAAAATCTACTATCTTCTATGATTTAAAAGGTTTTTCAACACTGTTATCGTTGGGACTCAGCTTAATAAAATAATCCACATTATCGAATTACCCCTGCACTACGGCCAAGGATATTCGTGTATTCATTAATGGTCATGATTATGCCAACAACTGTACATCAATGCACTACGGGCCAATGAGGACTTTTACCACATCATTTGTAATATTACGGTCATGATTATACCGAATAATCCCTGGTCATAATCATACCAAGTCCATCTATGCACTACAGGCCACAGATGACTTTCAACATTTTATAAACATTAGGATGATGACAATGATATAAGAATTCAATAAAACAAGTTCAAGAATTAATTTATCCAAGAATTAACAACGTCCAAATTGTCAACATGATACTGCTTTGTGGAGTAAAATTTAAGAATGTTTAGAAGAATATTTTCATGAAAAGATACTGGATGAACCGCAATTATCAAGGATATTCCACTAATTTCATATAGTATAGAAGTTAAAACTTAACCAACTGAGTATAATAAAGAATGGAATAACAAAAGAAATCACCCGGCATGCGATAGACCGCACAGACAGGTTATTCTAACAGAATAATAAATAATGGAACCAGGTCCGGCGTAAACGCACAGACAGGATATTCCGACAGAATAATAAAATAATGAAATCAGGTCCGGTGTAAAACACACAGACAGGATGTTTCAACAGAATAATAACAAGACGGAACCAGGTCCGGTGTAAAACACACAGACATGATGTTCCAACAGAATAACAGAAGAATGTCACCAAGTATAGGGTAGACCGCGTATACAGGTTATTCCAACAGAATAATAAGAAATAGAACAACAACAGTTCTCTTCATGAATAAGAAAGAATAACACCCCTTACCGTTTTCAAGAAGAACTGAAATAAGGAAGTAGTTAAGTAGCAGAATACTTTTCTTCTCTCTCTCTATAGTTTCTCTCTATAGTTTCTCTCTCTAGAGTTCAGTGAATTCGTAAGAAATAATGAAGGAATGAGCTGCTATTTATAAAAAAATGGAATGCATAGTAACTAATCCATGAACGTTCCAGATTGATTACTTTAATCTGATGGTTCATATTTAAAGAAAAATCTTTTAAATAAAATATAATATATTCTATTTATAGAATAACTTTAATAAAGTATTCTGTTTTATATAAAAAGATGTTTCTGTTTTATTACGTTAATAATACGAATAAAACAAAACTTCATTATCGCTAAATAATTCATATTATTAACTGACAATAATTGAATCAAACTGAGTGACTTCTCACATAAGCATTAATAATCAATACCGTGTGCTACTATGCAACCACACGTATTACTGTACTTTTACTACCGAGTAGTTCAACAGTATCAATGGTAAAATTTTTGCCGTTATTTTTAATAAAATATTTTTGTCGTTTTCTCAATCCGACAATAATTCTGTTGTGGGGTCCACCAATGATTGTGCCGTTGTACGAATATTCCTTGTTAAAACGAATATTCCCCGACCAATCGAATATTATATAACAACTTGCGTACTTTGTAAAATTTATAAATATTGCCCACAACTATAACATTATATCAAATTAACTCCATAATATTCAAAAATGATATTTATAGAAAATTCATCTTTATTTATAAAAGTTGGGGTCTTACAACCTCTCCTTCTTATAAAATTTCGCCCTCGAAATTAGGGTACGTACCTGGTATGTCGAAGAGGTAAGGATACCTTGATTTCATTTCAGATTCTAACTCCCAAGTCATTTCCTCAACATCGTGGTTTCTCCACAAAACTTTGACTTGAGGTATAACCTTGGAGCGTAGAATATGTTCCTTCTTATCCAAGATTTGAACAGGAACTTCTTCATACGTCAAATCTTCTGCTATTTCGTTCGGTTCTAACTCAATAATGTGGTTCGGGTCTTCCACATATTTACGTAACATAGATATGTGAAAAACGTTATGAACACGAGACATACTTGACGGTAAAATGAGTGTAAGACCCCAACTTTTATAAATAAAGATGAATTTTTTATAAATATCATTTTTGAATATTATGGAGTTAATTTGATATAATGTTATAGTTGTGGGTAATATTTATAAATTTTGCAAAGTAAGCAAGTTGTTTTAAAATATTCGTTTGGTCGGGGAATATTCTTTTTGTCGGAGAATATTCGTACGACAGCACAATCATTGGTGGACCCCACAACAGAAGTATTGTCGTAGTTAGAAAACGACAAAAATTATCTTCCTATAAAATAACGGCTGAGGTGTTACCGTTAAAACCGTTAAAACTGTTGAACTACCCGGTAGTAAAAGTACAGTAATACGCGTGGTTGCATAGTAGCGCACGGTATTGATTATTGATGCTTACGTAAGAAGTCACTCAGCTATACTCAATTATTGCTACAGTAATTACTGCATCATATCTCTTAAATTATTGTCATAGTATCATCTGTATAATATGTTATATTATTAAATCAATAATTGAGACGTTGTGGTAAGTTTGGTTATTTTTATGGGGGGCCATATGTCATCATCTAAGAGTCTCTTCGTCAATAGTAATTACCGTCGTCAATAGTATTTACCTTGGTCAATAGTATTTACCTTGGTCAATAGTAATTACCTTCGTCAATAATATTTACCTTGGTCAATAGTATTTACCTTGGTTAATAGTAATTACATTCGTCAATAGTATTTACCTTGGTCAATAGTAATTACTTTCATCAATAGTAGTTGTCCCTTTAATATTACCAAGAGTCATTTGACCATTCGTTAAGACCAAGAGTCATTTGACCCTTCGTTAAGACCAAGAGCCACCCTTAGTTTTTCTATAAATAGAGGCCTAGGGCTTCATTATTTTTCACGAATTCATTCAAGCTATAGAGAGAGAAAGTATAGAGAGAGAGAATAAAAGTATACTACTACTTCACTTTTCCAATATTCAGTTCTTTTAAGGTAGGGAATATTATTTCTTTTATATTCATGAAGAGAACTTCTGTTATTCCATTCTTTATTATTCTGTTGGAATAACCAGTATACGCGGTCTACCCTATACTTGGTGACATTCTTCTATTATTCTGTTGGAACATCCTGTCTGTGTGTTTTACACCGGACCTGGTTCCGTTTTTATTATTATTCTGTTGGAACATCCTGTCTGTGTGTTTTACACCGGACCTGGTTCCGTTTTTATTATTATTCTGTTGGAACATCCTGTCTGTGTGTTTTACACCGGACCTGGTTCCGTCTTTGTTATTATTCTGTTAGAACATCCTGTCTGTGTGTTTTACACCGGACCTGGTTCCATTATTTATTATTCTGTCGGAATATCCTGTCTGTGCGTTTACGCCGGACCTGGTTCTATTATTTATTATTCTGTTAGAATAACCTGTCTGTGCGGTCTATCGCATGCATGGTGATTTCTTTTGTTATTCCATTCTTTATTATACTCAGTTGGTTAAGTTTTGACTTCTATACTCCATAAAATTTGTGGAATATCCTTGATAATTGCGTTTCATCCAGTATCTTTTCATGAAAATATTCTTCTAAGCATTCTTGAATTTTACTCCACAAAGCAGTATCATGTTGACAATTTGGACGTTGTTAATTCTTGGATAAATTAATTCTTGAACTTGTTTTATTGAATTCTTATATCATTGTCATCATCCTCATGTTTATAAAATGTTAAAAGTCATCTGTGGCCTGTAGTGCATAGATGGACTTGGTATGATTATGACCAGGGATTATTCGGTATAATCATGACCGTAATGTTACAAATGATGTGGTAAAAGTCCTCATTGGCCCGTAGTGCATTGATGGACAGTTGTTGGCATGATCATGACCATTAATGAATATACGAATATCCTTGGCCGTAGTGCAGGGGTGATTCGATGATGTGGATTATTTTATTAAGCTGAGTCCCAGCGATCACAGTGTTGAAAAACCTTTTAAATCATAAAAGATAGTAGAGTTTATTTTCTACTTGACTCTTTTAATGGATTGCTTGTTCGCTGCAGTTAAACTTGATGTCTATTATATTTTATCAGTTTAACATTGTTGAAGGCTAATGATAATTTATTCTGCATTATCTTAGTCATAATATTTCTTACTGGGCTAGTTGAGCTCACCCTTTCTTTCACTGTTCTCTTCAGGAAATGAGAACGTAGCTGGGGCAAGTCGGGAAACGGAGTGATGGTCCGAATGATAGTATTAGTTAGTAGTCCTCACTATTCTATGTAATGGTGTGTTAATAAATGTAATGAGGACTCCTTTTGAGTATGAATACTCTCTAGAAGATAATATTTGTATTCAAACTCACAGTTTATGTTTTGTCGTATTGTACACGACAGTTGTATTATTAAGTTGTATTTGTATTCTGTACTATGTATCTGACGACCCAAGATGGGTGATGTATACCTAATTTTGGGGGCGTCACAGTTGGTATCAGAGCTTAGGGATATGATCCCTGGCTAAGATGTGAGAATAGAACTAGGAGGGGAGAGACGGGGAATTCCTTCGCTAGTATGACCTACCTAAGTTTATTTGCATGGTATTTAATTGGTCGGTCATAATATAAGGATAATATATCAATTAACTTTTATTTTGTGACAGTATCTGAAAATGACATCTGAGAATGTTGAGAATAGCAATGGAGCACAGGCGACTGTGGATTCCCCACATATCAATAATCAGGATAATGTGCATCAGGAAGGCGACAATCCTCATGCAAACAATAACACTGACCAGATGATGAATGATGAAATGTTCAGAGGTTTTATGCAATTCATGCAACAACAGGTGAAAGCGGCTCCTGTCCACAACGTAGGTGGAAATACTGAAAACTCTCAGGCGGTCACCGCTAAACAGTTTAAGGAGCTGGGACCACCGGAGTTTAAGGGAGAACCCAAACCACTTGTAGCTGAAACATGGATAAAGCAGATCACCAAGATATTTGATGTCTTGGGTTGCTCCGAGGAGCAAAAGGTTCCCTTTGCCGCCTTTATGTTGCGAGGAGAGGCAGATTACTGGTGGGAATCGATAAAGCGTACTCAACCTGCCGCACTGAAGATGTCTTGGGAGAAGTTCTAAGAGCTGTTTAATGATAAATACTTTCCCGAGAGTATTCGTCACATGAAGGAGGTGGAGTTCATCAAATTGGAGCAGAATAATATGACCGTGTCGCAGTACGAGGCAAAATTTGCGGAGTTATCCCGGTTTGCGTCCCACCTGGTGGATAATGAAGAAAGAATGACGCGGATGTTTTTAAGAGGTTTGAAGCCGGAGATACGTCAACATCTTGTTTCTCATAAACTGTGTTTGTATTCAGATGTTGTAAATAGGGCTCAGTTGGTGGAGCGCGATAACGAGACAACGCAACCAAAAGAGAGCAGTCGGCAAAATGATAATACCAGTGAAAGCAGTCATCGAAGCGGTGACAACAAGCGTGGAGGGAATCAACAGGCCAGAAATGGTAACCACTTCGGTGGTAATCAGGGCCAAAACAATAAGAATGGGCATTTCAAGAAGAGGAGATTCAACAATGATGGAAAGACGTCAGCACCAGCACCTGTCGTTAAGGAAGGAGAACGACCACCTATCATATGTTTCAAATGCGGAGGGGAGGGGCACATCAGTCCAAACTGCGCGATGCCGTCCAAAGCATGTTATAATTGTGGAAGAGAAGGTCATTTAGCCCGATTTTGTCGTTTACCGAAGACAAATTCAGCTAGGATGGAGGCACCAAAGGCCGTCCCAGAAAAGTTAAAATCAGTTGTGCAAGGGAGAGCGTTTGTTGTGAACTCCCAGAGAACAAGGAACCCGAATGAGGTCATCACGGGTAAGCTTATCATAAACTCTAACGAAGTCTATACTTTATTTGATACCGGTTCTACCTATTCTTTTATTTCTCCTACTTGCGCTCATCGATTAAATTTGATTCCGGAGAAATTAGACTTTGACTTAGCTGTTGAAACTCCATTGGGAGAAACCTTCATTACATCCACGGTTTATAAGTCTTGTTTGGTTCAAGTTGGTACCCACACATTACCTGTCGATCTTATTTCATTAAAAATACTTGCATTTGACGTGATTCTAGGGATTGATTGGTTAACTACTCATCATGCAAAAATTGATTGTTTTCGTAAGGTTGTTAGCTTTCATATTCCTAATCGACCTATTATGCGAATTCAAGCAACCAAACCATTAAAATCAATCGCTGTCATCTCAAGCCATAAAGCTATTCGTTTATTGAAAAACGGATGTCAAGCTTTCTTAGCTCATGTCACAGATCTAAACAAAAATACGTCAGCTTTGAATGATATTTCTGTTGTTAATAAATTTCCTGACGTATTTCCCGAAGAACTTCCTGGCCTACCCCCAGAGCGTGAAATTGAATTTTGTATCGACCTTGAACCCGGTACAAAACCCATTTCCAAAGCCCCATATCGAATGGCTCCTATTGAACTTCAGGAGTTAAAGACCCAACTGCAGGAATTGTTAGACATTGGTTTTATTCGTCCTAGTACTTCTCCTTGGGGTGCTCCTGTTCTGTTCGTGAAGAAGAAAGATGGGAGTATGCGACTTTGTATTGATTATCGGGAGTTGAATCATGTCACCATCAAAAATAGGTACCCATTGCCACGTATTGATGACCTGTTTGACCAGTTGCAAGGAGCACAATTCTTTTCAAAGATCGATCTTCGTTCTGGATATCATCAGCTGAAGGTTAGAACTGAGGATATTCCAAAGACTGCTTCAGAACTCGGTATGGGCATTATGAATTCTTAGTTATGTCTTTTGGATTGACTAATGCTCCTGCTGCCTTCATGGATATGATGAACAGGGTATTCAAGGAATATTTGGATCACTTTGTGGTCGTCTTTATCGATGACATCCTTGTTTATTCCAAAAGCCGTGAAGATCATGAGCAACACTTGAGGCTGGTACTCCAAAAGCTTCGTGAATACAAACTTTATGCCAAGTTGAAGAAATGCGAGTTCTGGCTGGAAGAGGTAGCATTCCTTGGGCACGTAGTATCAAGTCGTGGAATATCTGTTGACCCGGCAAAGATTGAAGCTATTCAAAGCTGGGAGCAACCTAAATCAGTGACCGAGGTACGTAGCTTTCTTGGTTTAGCTGGTTATTATCGGAGATTCGTGGAAGGATTTTCTCGAATCGCTACTCCATTAACTCAGCTGACTCGGAAAGATACAAAGTTCGGTTGGAGCGAAGAATGTGAGCAGAGTTTTCAAGAACTCAAGAGGAGACTCATTTCAGCACCTGTTCTAACAATACCATCTGGCTCGGAGGGATTTGTCATCTACAGTGATGCTTCGAGCAAAGGGTTGGGATGTGTTCTCATGCAACATGGAAAAGTCATAGCCTATGCATCAAGACAACTCAAGGAATATGAGAGGAATTATCCTACTCATGATCTAGAGTTGGCAGCTGTTGTCTTTGCACTTAAAATTTGGAGGCATTACTTGTATGGGGAGAAGGTGGAGATCTTTACGGATCATAAAAGCCTCAAATATTTCTTCACTCAAAAGGAACTCAACATGCGACAACGACGTTGGCTTGAACTGTTGAAAGATTATGATCATACCATTCAATACCATCCTGGAAAAGCGAACGTGGTAGCTGACGCATTGAGTAGAAGATCATATGCAAGTACGAGTGCAATATTGTCAACACAAAGGCCCATTTTGTGTGACTTGCAAAGGATGGAGATAGAGTTAAAGACTCCAGGGACCCATGTGATGATGGCGAATATACGAGTAGAACCAACTTTAATCGATAAAGTTAAAGCTGCTCAAGCTACAGACCTGGAGCTGATGCGTATGAGGAAGAAAGTGCAAGAAGGTTCTATGCCGGAAGCAAGAATCGATGAAGAAGGAATACTTCGAGTCAACTCCAGACTTTGTGTTCCTAACAACCCTGATTTAAAGTATGAAATCATGATGGAGGCGCACAACACACCGTTTGCAATCCATCCTGGAAGTACCAAAATGTATCATGATCTTCGTCATACATTTTGGTGGAGCAATATGAAGAGAGAGATAGCGTTGTTTATCTCAAGGTGTCTAACTTGTCAACGAGTCAAAGCGGAGCATCAAGTACCAAAAGGTCCATTGCAACCACTTGAAATTCCAGAATGGAAGTGGGAGCACATTACCATGGATTTCGTTACCGGTCTTCCTAAGGTTTCTCAAGGTATTGATGCGATTTGGGTCATTGTTGATAGATTGACCAAGTCTGCTCATTTCTTACCGATACGAGAAACTTATACACTTGAACGTCTTGCTCGTATGTACATAAACGAGATTGTAAGACTGCATGGTATGCCAGTATCCATAGTTTCTGACCGAGACCCAAGATTCACTTCACGATTTTGGGTTAGTTTACAAAAAGCTATGGGCACGGATTTACGATTTAGTTCAGCATATCATCCTCAGACGGACGGACAATCAGAGAGGACTATTCAAACTCTTGAAGATCTATTAAGACTCTGTGTCTTTGACTTCAAGGGAAGTTGGGACAAGTTCTTACCATTGGTGGAGTTTTCCTACAACAACAGTTATCAAGCAAGTATTGGCATGGCTCCATTCGAAGCATTGTATGGAAGAAAATGTCGTTCTCCAGTATGCTGGGATGAGGTGGGTGAAGCAACGTTGTTGGGACCGGAGTTGGTACGTATGACTACAGAAAAGATTCAAACGATCCGACAACGTATAAAAACCTCACAAGATCGACAAAAGAGTTATGCTGATCTTCATCGAAAGGACGTGGAATTTGATGTAGGAGATCATGTGTTCTTACGTGTTGCTCCATGGAAAGGAGTTACGAGATTTGGAAAGAGAGGAAAGCTTAATCCTCGATTCATCGGTCCATTTTTAATCCTCGATCGAGTAGGAACTGTGGCTTATAGACTCGCTTTACCGCCAAGTATGTCTCATGTTCATAACGTTTTTCACATATCCATGTTACGCAAATATGTGGAAGACCCGAACCACATTATTGAGTTAGAACCGGACGAAATAGCGGAAGATTTGACGTATGAAGAAGTTCCTGTTCAAATCTTGGATAAGAAGGAACATATTCTACGCTCCAAGGTTATACCTCAAGTCAAAGTTTTGTGGAGGAACCACGATGTTGAGGAAATGACCTAGGAGTTAGAATCTGAAATGAAATCAAGGTATCCTTACCTCTTCAACATACCAGGTACGTACCCTAATTTCGAGGACGAAATTTCATAAGAAGGGGAGGTTGTAAGACCCCAACTTTTATAAATAAAGATGAATTTTCTATAAATATCATTTTTAAATATTATGGAGTTAATTTGATATAATGTTATAGTTGTGGGTAATATTTATAAATTTTACAAAGTAAGCAAGTTGTTTTAAAATATTCGTTTGGTCGGAGAATATTCTTTTTGTCGGGGAATATTCGTACGACAGCACAATCATTGGTGGACCCCACAACAGAAATATTGTCGTAGTTAGAAAATGATAAAAATTATCTTTCTATAAAATAACGGCTGAGGTGTTAACGTTAAAATCGTTAAAACTGTTGAACTACCCGGTAGTAAAAGTACAGTAATACGCGTGGTTGCATAGTAGCACACGGTATTGATTATTGATGCTTACGTGAGAAGTCACTCAGCTATACTCAATTATTGCTACAGTAATTGCTGCATCATATCTCTTAAATTATTGTCATAGTATCATCTGTATAATATGTTATATTATTAAATCAATAATTGAGACGTTGTGGTAAGTTTGGTTATTTTTATGGGGGGCCATATGTCATCATCTAAGAGTCTCTTCGTCAATAGTAATTACCGTCGTCAATAGTATTTACCTTGGTCAATAGTATTTACCTTGGTCAATAGTAATTACATTCGTCAATAATATTTACCTTGGTCAATAGTATTTACCTTGGTTAATAGTAATTACCTTCGTCAATAGTATTTACCTTGGTCAATAGTAATTACTTTCATCAATAGTAGTTGTCCCTTCAATATTACCAAGAGTCATTTGACCCTTCGTTAAGACCAAGAGTCATTTGACCCTTCGTTAAGACCAAGAGCCACCCTCAGTTTTTCTATAAATAGAGGCCTAGGGCTTCATTATTTTTCACGAATTCATTCAAGCTATAGAGAGAGAAAGTATAGAGAGAGAATAAAAGTATTCTGCTACTTCACTTTTCTAATATCCAGTTCTTTTAAGGTAGGGAATATTATTTCTTTTATATTCATGAAGAGAACTTCTGTTATTCCATTCTTTATTATTCTGTTGGAATAACCAGTATACGCGGTCTACCCTATACTTGGTGACATTCTTCTATTATTCTGTTGAAACATCCTGTCTGTGTGTTTTACACCGGACCTGGTTCCGTTTTTATTATTATTCTGTTGGAACATCCTGTCTGTGTGTTTTACACCGGACCTGGTTCCGTTTTTATTATTATTCTGTTGGAATATCCTGTCTGTGTGTTTTACACCGGACCTGGTTCCGTCTTTGTTATTATTCTGTTGGAACATCCTGTCTGTGTGTTTTACACCGGACCTGGTTCCATTATTTATTATTCTGTCGGAATATCCTGTCTGTGCGTTTACGCCGGACCTGGTTCTATTATTTATTATTCTGTTGGAATAACCTGTCTGTGCGGTCTATCGCATGCATGGTGATTTCTTTTGTTATTCCATTCTTTATTATACTCAGTTGGTTAAGTTTTGACTTCTATACTCCATGAAATTTGTGGAATATCCTTGATAATTGCGGTTCATCCAGTATCTTTTCATGAAAATATTCTTCTAAGCATTCTTGAATTTTACTCCACAAAGCAGTATCATGTTGACAATTTGGACATTGTTAATTCTTGGATAAATTAATTCTTGAACTTGTTTTATTGAATTCTTATATCATTGTCATCATCCTCATGTTTATAAAATGTTAAAAGTCATCTGTGGCCTGTAGTGCATAGATGGACTTGGTATGATTATGACCAGGGATTATTCGGTATAATCATGACCGTAATGTTACAAATGATGTGGTAAAAGTCCTCATTGGCCCGTAGTGCATTGATGGACAGTTGTTGGCATGATCATGACCATTAATGAATATACGAATATCCTTGACCGTAATGCAGGGGTGATTCGATGATGTGGATTATTTTATTAAGCTGAGTCCCAGCGATCACAGTGTTGAAAAACCTTTTAAATCATAATAGATAGTAGAGTTTATTTTCTACTTGACTCTTTTAATGGATTGCTTGATTCGCTGCAGTTAAACTTGATGTCTATTATATTTTATCAGTTTAACATTGTTGAAGGCTAATGATAATTTATTCTGCATTATCTTAGTCATAATATTTCTTACTGGGCTAGTTGAGCTCACCCTTTCTTTCACTGTTCTCTTCAGGAAATGAGAACGTAGCTGGGGCAAGTCGGGGAACGGAGTGATGGTCCGAATTATAGTATTAGTTAGTAGTCCTCACTATTCTATGTAATGGTGTGTTAATAAATGTAATGAGGACTCCTTTTGAGTATGAATACTCTCTAGAAGATAATATTTGTATTCAAACTCACAGTTTATATTTTGTCGTATTGTACACGACAGTTGTATTATTAAGTTGTATTTGTATTCTGTACTATGTATCTGACGACCCAAGATGGGTGATGTATACCTAATTTTGGGGGCGTCACAGCGAGTCTATAAGCCACAGTTCCTACTCGATCGAGGATTAAAAATGGACCGATGAATCGAGGATTGAGCTTTCCTCTCTTTCCAAATCTCGTAACTCTTTTCCATGGAGCAACACGTAGGAACACATGATCTCCTATATCAAATTTCACGTCCTTTCGATGAAGATCAGCATAACTCTTTTGTCGATCTTGTGAGGTTTTTATACGTTGTCGGATCGTTTGAATCTTTTCTGTAGTCATACGTACCAACTCCGGTCCCAACAACGTTGCTTGACCCACCTCATCCCAGCATACTGGAGAACGACATTTTCTTCCATACAATGCTTCGAATGGAGCCATGCCAATACTTGCTTGATAACTGTTGTTGTAGGAAAACTCCACCAATGGTAAGAACTTGTCCCAACTTCCCTTGAAGTTAAGGACACAGAGTCTTAATAAATCTTCTAGAGTTTGAATAGCCCTTTCTGATTGTCCGTCCGTCTGAGGATGATATGTCGAACTATATCGTAAATCCGTGCCCATAGCTTTTTGTAAACTAACCCAAAATCGTGAAGTAATCTTGGGTCTCGATCAGAAACTATGGATACTGGCATACCATGCAGTCTTACAATCTCGTTTATGTACATACGAGCAAGACGTTCAAGTGTATAAGTTTCTCGTATCGGTAAGAAATGAGCAGACTTGGTCAATCTATCAACAATGACCCAAATCGCATCTATATCTTGAGAAACCTTAGGAAGACCGGTAACGAAATCCATGGTAATGTGCTCCCACTTCCATTCTGGAATTTCAAGTGGTTGCAATGGACCTTTTGGTACTTGATGCTCCGCTTTGACTCGTTGACAAGTTAGACACCTTGAGATAAACAACGCTATCTCTCTCTTCATATTGCTCCACCAAAATGTATGACGAAGATCATGATACATTTTGGTACTTCCAGGATGGATTGCAAACGGTGTGTTGTGCACCTCCATCATGATTTCATACTTTAAATCAGGATTGTTAGGAATACAAAGTATGGAGTTGACTCGAAGTATTCCTTCTTCATCGATTCTTGCTTCCGGCATAGCACCTTCTTGCACTTTCTTCCTCATACGCATCAGCTCCAGGTCTGTAGCTTGAGAAGCTTTAACTTTATCGATTAAAGCTGGTTCTACTCGTATATTCGCCATCATCACATGGGTCCCTGGAGTCTTTAACTCTATCTCCATCCTTTGCAAGTCACACAAAATGGGCCTTTGTGTTGACAATATCGCACTCGTACTTGCATATGATCTTCTACTCAATGCGTCAGCTACCACGTTCGCTTTTCCAGGATGATATTGAATGGTATGATCATAATCTTTCAACAGTTCAAGCCAACGTCGTTGTCGCATGTTGAGTTCCTTTTGAGTGAAGAAATATTTGAGGCTTTTATGATCCGTAAAGATCTCCACCTTCTCCCCATACAAGTAATGCCTCCAAATTTTAAGTGCAAAGACAACAGCTGCCAACTCTAGATCATGAGTAGGATAATTCCTCTCATATTCCTTGAGTTGTCTTGATGCATAGGCTATGACTTTTTCATGTTGCATGAGAACGCATCCCAACCCTTTGCTCAAAGCATCACTGTAGATGACAAATCCCTCCGAGCCAGATGGTATTGTTAGAACAGGTGCTGAAATGAGTCTCCTCTTGAGTTCTTAAAAACTCTTCTCACATTCTTCGCTCCAACCGAACTTTGTATCTTTCCGAGTCAGCTGAGTTAATGGAGTAGCGATTCGAGAAAATCCTTCCACGAATCTCCGATAATAACCAGCTAAACCAAGAAAGCTACGTACTTCGGTCACTAATTTAGGTTGCTCCCAGCTTTGAATAGCTTCAATCTTTGTCGGGTCAACCGATATTCCACGACTTGATAATACGTGCCCAAGGAATGCTACCTACTCCAGCCAGAACTCACATTTCTTCAACTTGGCATAAAGCTTGTATTCACGAAGCTTTTGGAGTACCAGCCTCAAGTGTTGCTCATGATCTTCACGGCTTTTGGAATAAATAAGGATGTCATCAATAAAGACGACCACAAAGTGATCCAAATATTCCTTGAATACCCGGTTCATCATATCCATGAAGGCAGCAGGAGCATTAGTCAATTCAAAGGATATGACTAGGAATTCATAATGCCCGTACCGAGTTCTGAAAGCCGTCTTTGGAATATCTTCAATTCTAACCTTCAGCTGATGATATCCAGAACGAAGATCGATCTTTGAAAAGAATTGTGCTCCTTGCAACTGGTCAAACAAATCATCAATACGTGGCAATGGGTACCTATTTTTGATGGTGACATGATTCAACTCCCGATAATCAATACAAAGTCGCATACCTCCATCTTTCTTCTTCACGAATAGCACAGGAGCACCCCAAGGAGAAGTACTAGGACGAATAAAGCCAATGTCTAACAATTCCTGCAGTTAGATCTTTAACTCCTGAAGTTCAATAGGAGCCATTCGATATGGGGCTTTGGAAATGGGTTTTGTACCGGGTTCAAGATCGATACAAAATTCAATTTCATGCTCTGGGGGTAGGCCAGGAAGTTCTTCAGGGAATACGTCAGGGAATTTATTAACAATAGAAATATCATTCAAAACTAACGTATTTTTGTTTAAATCCGTGACATGAGCTAAGAAAGCTTGACATCCGTTTTTCAATAAACGAATAGCTTTATGGCTTGAGATGACAGCGATTGATTTTAATGGTTTGGTTGCTTGAATTCGCATAATAGGTCGATTAGGAATATGAAAGCTAACAACCTTACGAAAATAATCAATTTTTGCATGATGAGTAGTTAACCAATCAATCCCTAGAATCACGTCAAATGCAAGTATTTTTAATGAAATAAGATCGACAAGTAATGTGTGGGTACCAACTTGAACCAAACAAGACTTATAAACCGTGGATGTAATGAAGGTTTCTCCCAATGGAGTTTCAACAGATAAATCAAAGTCTAATTTCTCCGGAGTCAAATTTAATCGATGAGTGCAAGTAGGAGAAATAAAAGAATGGGTAGAATCGGTATCAAATAAAGTATAAACTTCGTTAGAGTTTATGATAAGCTTACCCGTGATGACCTCATTCGGGTTCCTTGCTTTCTGGGAGGTCATAACAAACGCTCTCCCTTGCACTACCGGTTTTGACTTTTCTGGGACGGCCTTTGGTGTCTCCATCTTGGCTGAACTTGTTTTTGGTAAACGACAAAATCGAGCTAAATGACCTTCTCTTCCACCATTATAACATGTTTTAGACGGCATCGCGTAGTTTGGACTGATGTGCCCCTCCCCTCCGCATTTGAAACATATGATAGGTGGTCGTTCTCCTTCCTTAACAACGGGTGCTGGTGCTGACGTCTTTCCATCATTGTTGAATCTCCTCTTCTTGAAATGACCATTCTTATTATTTTGGCCCTGATTACCACCGAAGTGGTTACCATTTCTGGCCTGTTGATTCCCTCCACGCTTGTTGTCACCGCTTCGATGACTACTCTCACTGGTATTATCATTTTGCTGACTGCTCTCTTTTGGTTGCGTTGACTCGTTATCGCGCTCTACTAACTGAGCCCTATTCACAACATCTGAATACATACACAATTTATGAGAAATAAGATGTTGACGTATCTCAGGTTTCAAACTTCGCAAAAATATTCACGTCATTCGCTCTTCATTATCCACCAAATGGGACACAAATCGGGACAACTTAGCAAATTTAGCCTCATACTGCGACACGGTCATATTATTCTGCTCCAATTTGATGAACTCTACCTCCTTCATGTGACGAACACTTTCGGGAAAGTATTTGTTATTGAACAGCTCTTGGAACTTCTCCCAAGACATCTTCAGTGCGGCAGGTTGAGTACGCTTAATCGATTCCCACCAGTAATCTGCCTCTCCTTGCAATATAAAGGCGGCAAAAGGAACCTTTTGCTCCTCGGAGTATCCCAAGACATCAAATATCTTGGTGATCTGCTTTATCCATGTTTCCGCTATAAGTGGTTTTGGCTCTCCCTTAAACTCCGATGGTCCCAGCTCCTTGAACTGTTTAGCGGTGACCGTCCGAGAGTTTTCAGTGTTTCCACCTATATTTTGGACAGGAGCCGCTCTCTCCTGCTGTTGCATGAACTGCATAAAGCTTCTGAACATTTCATCATTCATCATCTGGTCAGTGTTGTTGTTTGCATGAGGATTGTCACCTTCCTGATGCACATTATCCTGATTATTGATATGTGGTGAATCAACAGTCGCCTGTGCTCCATTGCTATTCTCAACATTCTCATATGCCATTTTCAGATACTGCCACAAAACAAAAGTTAATTGATATGTCATATATTATCCTTATATTATGACCGACCAATTAAATACCATGCAAATAAACTTAGGTAGGTCATACTAGCGAAGGAATTCTCCGTCTCTCCCCTCCTAGTTCTATTCTCACATCTTAGCCAGGGATCATATCCCTAAGCTCTGATACCAACTGTGACGCCCCCAAAATTAGGTATACATCACCCATCTTGGGTCGTCAGATACATGGTACAGAATACAAATATAACTTACTAATACAACTGTCGTGTACAATACGACAAAACACAACTGTGAGTTTGAATACAATTATTGTCTACTAGAGACTATACAAACTCAAAAGGAGTCCTCATTACAATTATTGTCACACTATTCAATTGAATAGTGAGGACTACTAACTAATACTATCATTCGGACCATCACTCCGTTCCCCGACTTGTCCCAGCTACGTTCTCATTTCCTGAAGAGAACAGTGAAAGAAAGGGTGAGCTCAACTAGCCCAGTAAGAAATATTATGACTAAGATAATGCAGAATAAATTATCATTAGCCTTCAACAATGTTAAACTGATAAAATATAACGAACATCAAGTTTAACTGCAGCGGAACAAGCAATTCATTAAAAGAGTCAAGTAGAGAATAAAATCTACTATCTTCTATGATTTAAAAGGTTTTTCAACACTGTTATCGCTGGGACTCAGCTTAATAAAATAATCCACATTATCGAATCACCCCTGCACTACGGCCAATGATATTCGTGTATTCATTAATGGTCATGATCATGCCAACAACTGTACATCAATGCACTACGGGCCAATGAGGACTTTTACCACATCATTTGTAATATTACGGTCATGATTATACCGAATAATTCCTGGTCATAATCATACCAAGTCCATCTATGCACTACAGGCCACAGATGACTTTCAATATTTTATAAACATGAGGATGATGACAATGATATAAGAATTCAATAAAACAAGTTCAAGAATTAATTTATCCAAGAATTAACAACGTCCAAATTGTCAACATGATACTGCTTTGTGGAGTAAAATTCAAGAATGCTTAGAAGAATATTTTCATGAAAAGATACTGGATGAACCGCAATTATCAAGGATATTCCACTAATTTCATGTAGTATAGAAGTTAAAACTTAACCAACTGAGTATAATAAAGAATGGAATAACAAAAGAAATCACCCCGCATGCAATAGACCGCACAGACAGGTTATTCCAACAGAATAATAAATAATAGAACCAGGTCTGGCGTAAACGCACAGACAGGATATTCCGACAGAATAATAAATAATGGAACCAGGTCCAGTGTAAAACACACAGACAGGATGTTCCAACAGAATAATAACAAGACGGAACCAGGTCCGGTGTAAAACACACAGACATGATGTTCCAACAGAATAACAGAAGAATGTCACCAAGTATAGGGTAGACCGCGTATACAGGTTATTCCAACAGAATAATAAGAAATGGAACAACAACAGTTCTCTTCATGAATAAGAAAGAATAACACCCCTTACCGTTTTCAAGAAAAACTGAAATAAGGAAGTAGTTAAGTAGCAGAATACTTTTCTTCTCTCTCTCTATAGTTTCTCTCTATAGTTTCTCTCTCTAGAGTTCAGTGAATTCGTAAGAAAAAATGAAGGAATGAGCTGCTATTTATAGAAAAATGGAATGCATAGTAACTAATCCATGAACGTTCCAGATTGATTACTTTAATCTGATGGTTCATATTTAAAGAAAAATCTTTTAAATAAAATATAATATATTCTATTTATAGAATAACTTTAATAAAGTATTCTGTTTTATATAAAAAGATGTTTATGTTTTATTACGTTAATAATACGAATAAAACAAAACTTCATTATCGCTAAATAATTCATATTATTAACTGACAATAATTGAATCAAACTGAGTGACTTCTCACATAAGCATTAATAATCAATACCGTGTGCTACTATGCAACCACACGTATTACTGTACTTTTACTACCGAGTAGTTCAACAGTATCAATGGTAAAACTTTCGCCGTTATTTTTAATAAAATATTTTTATCGTTTTCTCAATCCGACAATAATTCCTTTGTGGGGTCCACCAATGATTGTGCCGTTGTATGAATATTTCCTGTTAAAACGAATATTCCCCGACCAATCGAATATTATATAACAACTTGCGTACTTTGCAAAATTTATAAATATTATCCACAACTATAACATTATATCAAATTAACTCCATAATATTCAAAAATGATATTTATAGAAAATTCATCTTTATTTATAAAAGTTGGGGTCTTACAGCCGTTTTAGAAGAAAAAATGTATTCCAAAATATTTGTCGTTTACAACTTTCGAGGAGAATAAATTATTTACTTTCCTATATCACCCATACCTTCTCTTATTGTCTCAAGAAATTCTCTCCTTTGTATTAATAGTTTTCAACTTCCCATATAGGGGTAGTGATAGAATTTCAAACAAATTTTACTTGATAAATGAAGTACTTTCTTAATCCATATACAAAAATCTTAAACGACAATCTTTTAGGAACGGAGATAGTATTACACAAGATAAACCAAACTTTGTGCACATCTTGTGACATGAACAAATAGTTATAAGAAACTTTAGTTAAAAAAAATAACCATTTATAACTGATAAATTTTAGTTATTCAAAGGTTCAAATCAATTATAACAAATAGTCTTACTAATTACATTAAGATTTGTCTTGATGATCCTTGTTGTTTATTGGCACTCTTGATGACGTATCTTTATTATTATTAAATGAGATGAGAGAAAATAACTGTTTTTACTTTTTTCTTGTTTTTCCTTCCACACATAGTTCCTGCGTGTCAAATTTATGTTACTATATATATATAGAAGGCGATAGGGTACGCCTATTTAATTTTTAAAACACTTTTGTTCAACTGTATATATCTTTTTTAAACCATCAATCCGTTTTTTTAATAAGAGCGAACTAAGAATGAATCGGCTATAACGACGGTTTTTTCTATCGCTATAACATAAAAGGTCGATTTTCTATGCTATAGCGACGGAAAAAACTGTCGCTATAGCCAGTTCGCTGGAGAGAGCCGGACTTTTAACCATAAGGTTTACCTTTATATATTTGATCTAAGCATTCGAGAGTTTTCGGAATTAATTTCGACGATTATATATCTTTTTTTTCCCCAAGTTTTTACATTTTACAGTCTTTTCAAATGACCATTAATTCATATTTTAAGCGTGAAATAAAATTATTTATCTCGTATTTAGTCAAATACGATTCACATTTCTCGAAGGATAGCAACACCAGTATAAATAATGCTTACTTCACTTCAATCTAGGAATGGATAAAGCGGGAAAGAGGAAAATAGGAAGGTGCAGTTATCTCTTCTACAGAATGTTGGCCTAGATAGAAAAACGAGTTCTAACGAGCGACCAACGGGAGGATTGGATTGATGATAAAATAAAATCCTAGATCGCAAACAGTGATTCAATTGAAAGATAATTCTTGGTTCAGTTCTCTACCTTAACATTAGAAAAAAGAATTGATTAAATTCTATTAAGACTGACTGATAGTGATCATTCATTGAGAAGATGTATTAGTATGTTCATAATTTTAAACATATTTTAGCAACTGTGGTTCAAATATTTTTCCAAAAAATATAGTAGTATAACTTATCTATTGATAAGGGTTGCTAATTCAAATATTGATGAAAAAAATATACAAGTATAACTTATCTATTGATAAGAGCTGGGAAACAAATAAAAGCCACACCCTACAACACTTGGAAAGGCTATAAGTTTACCTCTCCACCACCTATATAATAAGTTTGCACTTATATTATTGACCTTTTTGTCTCAATTTCACCACCCATATAAACGAAACGGGTCGGATTCTTCTCCATGGCGATTTTACCTGGTGCAGATCTTTCTCAGCTTGGCCCCTCCACACCGCCCCCATCCCTTTAAAGACACTCTGTGAACATTTCACTTCTCTTTTTTTCTCTCCTCAATTTTTAAGCTCCCTAATTTTATGGATCAATGCGTTGTCTCCAAAGGTACCGTTCAATTATTTGTTTGATTTCATCTTTTGTATCTATGTTTTATTAAGGTTAGTGTTTTTGCTCTTGGTTCAGTAATAAAACAGTTTCTATGAGTATCAAAAGCTTATTTGGAATCTGTATGCAATTGGCTTTAATGGGTTTGTTATAATTTGGTAGATTTAATCTGTTGTTTTCTGGGTTTGGTAACTTTGATTGGTAACCAGAATGGCTTTGAGGTGCTTCTGGTGTTTTGGGTATGCTGTGGATTGATTTGGGAATCTTTCAGTTTTGTTGATTTGATAAGTTGTGTGATGAATATGTTTGTGAGGGTTACTTGTTTTGGGGGGTCAAGTGTGATGTGGTTATAGCTTCCACCTAAGTAACAATAATGTCAACAAAAGAAAAAATGGGCGGACCTCTTCTCACTACCTTATCCATGGATAATAATCTCTCTACACTTTTATCCATGGATTCGAATTTGTCATCTCATGATGAAATGGAGAGAGAATTGAATCGGACTATTAACATTTCACAGCCACCGGATATTAATATCCCATTGTCCGTGGAGCCTAGCCCGCCACCTCCCTTATGGAATGATGCTTGTAACATCTTAGATGTTAGTCTTGGACCTCAGCAATATGAGGCTGAGACACATGTTACTGTTACGAAAGTTGGGAAGAAATGTGCCAAGCGGCTTGATAGTGTGTGGGGTGCTTTTGTTTTCTTCAGTTTTTATTTTAAGCCGGCTTTGAATGAGAAGTCAAAGTGTAAGACTCTAAGGGACAGTAATGGAATTTCTGGGTATGATAAAACGGATTTGAAGCTAGATGTGTTCTTGGTTCAACATGATATGGAGAATATGTATATGTGGGTTTTCAAGGAGAGGCCTGAAAATGCATTGGGAAAGATGCAGCTGAGGAGTTACATGAATGGCCATTCTCGCCAAGGAGAGCGACCGTTTCCATTTAGTGCAGATAAGGGGTTTGTTCGATCTCACAGAATGCAGAGGAAACACTACAGGGGTCTTTCGAATCCCCAGTGTGTTCATGGGATTGAAGTTGTTCGAACACCTAACTTTGTGGGTCTCGACGAGGAAGAACAAAAGAAGTGGATGGATCTCACAGGGAGAGATTTGAATTTCGCAATTCCTCTCGAAGCCAGTGATTTCAGTTCATGGAGGACTCAGCCAATCACAGAACTTGAAATTGAGCGACCCCTTGCATTAAAGAACATTGTTAATCCGCAACCAAAGAAATTGCTTAATGGGTCTGGTTTGAATTTATCAACTCAGCAACCAAATCTGGTAAATGGTGAAGGACTAGATCTTTTAGCTGTCTGCACCAAAAGGAGGAAAAACTATTTCACACATGGAAATGATTATGACAGTTGTTTGCCTAATAATTCACAGTCTGATAGAGCTTTGGATACCCACCCCATTGAGCCGCACTGGGTTAATGAGTTTACTGGGGTGATGAGGAGCTCATATGGGCCAGTGACAGCTGCAAAAACAATTTATGAGGATGAGAAGGGGTTCCTAATTATTGTCAGCTTGCCTTGTGCTGATCTTCAACTTGCAAAAGTTACTTGGAGAAACACTCTCTCACATGGAATCGTGAAGATATCTTGTGTGAGCACTGGTTGTGTGCCGATCATTAAGAGGCAAAATAGGACATATAAGTTAACTGATGCAACACCGGAGCACTGTCCGCCAGGCGAATTTGTTAGGGAAATTCCCCTTCCAACTCGCATCCCAGAAGATGCACTACTAGAAGCTTTTGGTGATGCGACAGGGACAATGCTTGAGATTAATGTGCCGAAACATCATGTTGGACCTGAAGAGCACGAGGTTCGTGTATGCCTCCGCCCTTCTCCCTGGAGTGAGCGTGCATATGTTGATTTAACAGAAGCATTGTTATGAGAGATGTAAGGAATATTAAAATGGTTTTTTGCTTCATTGCTTACCATACTCATTCCATAAAATAACATTATGAATTATACAATCATGTCTTTTCCTTTTATATATCTTTCTTCTGATGCATCTGTTTTTTCCCCCTTTTGCAATGTAAATCCAGATCTTATTATCATGAATGAGTAGTTGATCAGCAAGTAATTAGGGCAACTATGTTTAGTTTTCTGCGGGTAATTAGGGCAACTATGTTGAGGAGAAAGAAAACCCTATTGTTCACATTCGGTTTTTGTTTTTGAGTGTGCTATATTTTTGGCAGAATGATATTTATCCGAGTTCCATAAAGTCTTTTACTATTTTTAGATGTTCCACATAAGTGTTCTTGTTCTGTTGATAGTTTTTTTTGTCGCGGGCTTGGTATTATACTGCCTATGTGTGCTCCTCTTGTACTCACGTGCTGCCCCCTTTTGGCGACTCTTGATTTCATAAATGATATTGTCCGATTATAGTTTAAACTTCATGTCAATCATTCAAATCTATCGCTTACTTCGTTTACCAATGGATGAATAATTGTATGAACAGTAGTAAAAGCATCAGTTCATTGCTACAAGTAAGGGGTCCCCTGGGGGAGGAGCTTCAGTTCATACTGGATCTTTTGGGGATTTCAAGGTGAGTGAATTTTTCCCAAATTTTGAAAGAGAATGCTTGGGAAAAAAAATGCATATGTTGGATGTTGCCTTTTTCTTGTTCAAAATTGAGTGCTCATCGTATTTAATTTCTGGAACGGAACATCATTCAAAACTGAAGAAACCCCATTGTCATAGCTTTGTACTAAATTGTAAAAAGTCTCTTAAATATTCTTTCAAATACATGATGATAATTACAGGGCCTCTTCGGATTTTGGCAATCCTCATCCATCCCACCAACCATATTAGGAGCACCACGGGTACGGTACTACCATTCATTTAAGCAACGATTGGATTGCAAATTACCTCAATCTCCTTCATCTTGTCATCAAAACGATTGCCATCCAGCCAGTGAAATGCCTGCCTGCTTCATAACATCCTCCATTTTCTTCTTGTCAGCTGCTGGAAGCTTTGAACTATTCATCTCATCCCTGATATAATCCCTCATGTCAGATATGTACTTCTCCAATGAATTCATTGCCTTAATCTTCTTCATGTCCTCCTCATCTTCAGCCTTGTACTTAGCATCCTCTCAGTCTCTTCCTTTGACAGTCTTAGCGAGTCGTTTGTGATTCTTGTTAGTTGATTTAGCAATCAATAAAAACGTGTAATAAATACGTGTAAGTAGAGTATCGTTTCCATGAATAATCATTCTAATGTTTTCCAAATTTTATATCAATTTAATCTTATTTAAATAGATGAATTAATTAACAATTAAGCTAAATATTAAAATTAAATAACAAAATAATAAAACATAAATAAATAAATCTAAGAACTCAATTTCATCTCATGCTTCATTCAAATATCATAACTCTCTATTTAATTATACGGTCACGATGATTTGTTAAGTGGGAATTCGTTAGTATTTATACGCCTTTGCCGATAATCATATAAACATATCCTTTCTAAATCCACCACAATGGTAATAGAATTGAAAAGAAACATCCTAGCTAAATAACTCACTATATTCTTATGTGAATTAAATTAATAAGGATTTTAAGCATATATTCTCCAATTGGTTACACATGGCATATAGGAATATCCCTATCCTATACACGGATCATGAATTTCATCCCATGCAAAAAACACAAACATATGTTATTATATTCAGATCTAAACCTATAATACATATCCCAATTTCATATAGATTATCCCATTAATTACTAGCTAGTTAATTAATACATGAACGCACAAAATATGATAAGTCAATCCATATAGTGTCAATCAAATAGAAAGAAAATCAATTTAAACTACACAAGAGATTCCATTAAAAACTTAAATTAAAAACATGTTCATATTAGATAAAATTATAATCCACAAAATATTCCACATCAATGAAAATAAATAAATAAATAAAGGTTTAGAGAAGAAAAATTGTCTTCCGCAAGTCTTCTATCTCCAAGCTTCATTAATCCATGGCCTCCATCTTTGATGATATCTTGCTTGCCCTTGAACTTGGAAGAGAAGCTTTTTTCTCATTTACAATCCCAAAATAAGACTACTTATATGAGTTTATTTTTCCTAACCTTAAAAAAATTATAATCCTAATTAAATTTACATATATAATATCCTAATTTTAATAAACTACTATATTATAATTCCTTTTCCTAATCTACTATTAATTCCCATGCAAAAAATAGGCTTTAAAACATCCAAATTCTAATAGAAAATCAAAATCTGTGCAACAACTGAAACAGAAGCCGACACCTTTTTCTGCATCCCAGCGTCGGGGTGCTGGGATTAATACTAATTTGAGCGCCCCGGCGCTGCCTGCCCTTAAAATTACCAAAATTCCACTAGTTTAGAATCAGATTATGGAGATTTACGATTATAACTTTACTTATTGCTTCATTTAGATCAACACACTTCTTATTAATTATGCTCACTATTCTAGACTGTTAATCAGGAACTAATTAGTATTTATAACCACCGTCAGATGCAGTACAAACATATCAATCTAAATCAACAGTTGATAGAGTTGAATCAAACACCCTAATTAACTAAATTACTATATTTCTATGTGAATTACAATTAAAAAAGATTTAAAGCACATGTTCCCTTATTAGATTACATGTGGCGTAAAGGTATATCCATATCCTAAACACAAATCATGAATTAATTCCATCACCATGCAGAAAACACAATCACATGCTATTATGATCAGATCTAAATCTATATTTCATCTCCCGAATTCATATAGATAATCACAATAATTGTTAACTAGACAATTAAACAATTAAACACAATCATAATTGACAATCCCTAGAATAGATCACAATAATTAATAAAGAAGCATACTAAAATAAGCTACTTAATAAGATCCGTTGCAATCTTAAATAAGAGATTTAGTTCACTGTTATTGAATTAAAGTCTAGAATTCACAATTGAATAAACATTAAAAGACAAAAATAGAAGTAGAGTAGAGAATAAAATCTGTTATCTGCAAATTTGAGACTCTCTTCTTGCTCCTGCTTTGAATCCTCAATACTCGCCGAGTTACTTCAATCTCTCATCCAATCTAAATAAGGAATTTTGAATAAAAGATAGAATATAATGGAGTGTATCCCTAAACTAATCTACCATATTGTATGCCTCACATCTTATATTTATATGTTACAAGTCCAATTTCTAGCTTAGGAGGAAACCCAATCCAATTTGGAGTAAAAGAAGTATCAAAATTCGTCCAAAAATGCGTCCCAATCTGGCCCGACCCCAATGCCCTGGCACTGATCACGGCGCTGGAAATCTGCCTCTAGGCGCCCCGGCGCTAGAAATAGCCTAGGTTTGGGTGCCCTGGCACAGGGCACTTTTTTGAAATTTTCTACTCTGACGTCTTTTGGGAAAATTGCCATAACTTCTTCGTCCAAAGTCCGATTTAGATGATTCAAGATGTTTCCGAAAGAGGAGACGTAGATCTACAATTTTTATTCTTTGAGTTTTTCGAAATAAGGTCTGAAAAAATATCAAAATTGTCCCTGAATTGACTGCTATGTAAATGGCAAGCCGAAAATGCGAATCTAGCAGCCAAACGTCGATCCAAGAAACTTTTATCCCAATTCCTACAAAAGAGAGTAAAAAACGGATGAATAGACACAAACACTTAAAAACTACTAAAATATTAAGCTCAAACGCATGTGGGATTTAGTTTCCCACAAATATGTATTATCATTTTCAAGGATGATCTTTGAGAATTAATTTCTCATTTATTATTCATGGATTTGAGCTTCTAAATACTTAATTTCAATCTACTCATAGAGTAGAATACATAAATATGTAGATTCATTTCAAATGATTAATGAAACTCACTTCAAATTAAGCTCAAATTCTAACAAAACATCAAAAGTACCCCCACCAAGATAAAAAATAAGCAATGTCAACAGCAGTTGGCTCATTGATGATACGAATAACATTTAGGTCAGCAATGGCTCCAGCATCCTTTGTAGCCTGGCGTTGAGAGTCGATAAAGTAGGCAGGAATAATAACAACATCATTCCTTACCAATGATCCAAGGTGTGTCAATCAAATGAAAATAACAGTTCTCATTTGGTAAAATCTAGCTATTACATAATGTCCATCTCTACCAATTGATTATTTTTCCATATTTAGGCAGAACAATCTCATTATGTAATCAATTAAAACCCACAAGTGATTGATTTCTTACAAAAAGTCATGATTGATTAAAGTTCTGATGCATAAAGACAATCGACATTAACAACAAAATTAAAAACTAGCTTGTAGCAATATATTAACTTCGATTTTTTACTCAAATAAAACAATTAACTTTACTAAGTAACTTAAATAAAATAACTAACTAAATTAATTAACTCAAATAAAATAATTGAGCCCACTAATCAACCGAGTAGAATAATTAAAATGACTAATTAAATAATTAACTCAAATAAGACAATTAAACCCACTAATTAATTCAAGTAAAATAATGAAAAATGACTAAATAAATAATTATTTTATTTGAATTAATTAATTGAGTTATTTATTTTATTTAACTTAGTTAGTGGAATTAGTTATTTTATTTAATTTAATTTGTAGAATTAACCATTTTATTTGAGTAAACTATTCAATTTAAATTAATTAATGGTATTAATTATTTTATGTGAGGTGTACTGGTGTGGTAATATGTAGTTAGTTTTATTTATTTCATATAATATATACATGCATGCACTATTTAATTATATTGTTTTATACATGAAAATGCAATTAAATGACTTTAAATACATTGAAATACTTTAAAAAGTATTAAAATTATATAAATACATGATTTGGCCATCACATATCAGTCAAAGTCAGTGGCGGAACCAGAACATGTTTTCCAGGGGGGTCAAAATATATCAATAAAAAAAATTTATTTATTGACGCTTGAAGATCTTCTTTCGGTTGTACGAGTGAGAGGAGACAATTGTATCCTGCGAGTCTGCATAGTTTGAAAATGTCTCAAAATTTGTTCGTTTTCAATTGTTGAAAAAATATCATTCTCAATATAAACTACCAGACTGTCATTCATCTACCCGTCTCCCATTTTATTACGCAAGTCAGTATTGACAATTTTCATCGCAGAGAGAATACTCTTTCAACAGTAGCAGTTGCAACTGGTAAAACCAAAGCCAACTCGATCAATCGATATACCAATGTAAAAGTCATATGTCTTCTTGTTTGAATCAACTTTTTAGCAAGACTTCCCAAATCCAAATTTTCGATCCCAAAAAATTGACTATCGCATCGCACATCATAAATATAATTTTCAAGTTGATCCCCAAGTATCATGCGATTAGTCAATGATAAGTCTTCTGGATAAAGCTCAGCAAGACGGATTAATTTATTTTTGTCAAATTTAGAGAACTAATCCCTTGGATCAAGGCATGATATGCATAAAAGTAACTTTGTGCTTGCTTCTGAAAAATGATTGTTCATCTCTTGAACAATTGAATCAACAACCTACATTGTAATAATGAAAAATAAAAAAAAGATAAATTTTTTGATAGGAATAATGAAAAAAGATTTATAGAGATTATACCTGACAAAAAATCTCAACACGATAATGATGAAAATTAGTAATAATTTGTCTATTGCGCCTGCTACGACCGCGAGATCTCATGTTGTCTTCCATATTAATTATTGAGATCGTGTTCTTCTCACAAAATATATTGACTTCCTTCAAAAAATTCTCCCATTCCGCCTCCCTAAAATCTTGTAGTTGAGTTTTCATTACCCCAATCAATCTCACAGCATGTACAATATTTTGATCTTTTTTTTGTAAGGCAAGTGACAAATCATTTGTGATTCCCAATAAATATTTCATCAAATGCATCACAAATACGAATTCATAATTCTCCATCTTATCAATCAAACTTATGGCTATACCGCTATTATCATCAGAAGCACCATCATCATGCACATTTTCAAGTACTTGTAATACGGAAGTCCACATAGACATAAGATGGATTATTGTTATGTAATGTGACCCCCAACGAGTATCTCCTGGGCATCTTAAACTGATTTCTTGATTTTTTTCCTTTACCACTAACTATCTCTCTCTTTTCCAAACACTCCACGATCCTATCATGTTCAAGATGTCTAAGTTTATCTTTGTCCAGAGGGACTAAATGAAGTTCCAAGCCTGCTGGGCTTGAAGAGTTCCTAGGGAACTAGAGAAGTTCCGAGGATGCTGGCCTTGAAGAGTTCTTAGTGAACTGAAGTTCCAAGGCTGCTGGACTTGAAGGAATCTTAGTGATTCAGGGTGCTGCTCTTCCTTAGTGGAAATCCTGCTAGTTAAAAGTAGAAGAGTGGATTAGGAGCTTGAGTCTCAAAATCACTTAAAATCCCTATGTCATTTACTTTATGTTATTTACATTATGTACCTAACTGTTATAACTATTATGCATGTATTAACTACTTACAACTTAACTAACTCTAAGAATAATGTATGTATGATTATGAATATATCAATGAAGGGGATCTTTTACTTTTTTCGTTGTGCTTGAAAAGATTCTTATGTTTGTCATATGCTAAATCATTAGCAATACAAAATACAAGAGAAAAGTATTCTATTAAGAAATGTGTACATCATGTTACACCTCCTTATGCACTATAACAGTATTCTATCAAGAAATCATACTCTACCTAAAAGTGGGAAGAGAGAAAGTACACTGAGGTTGGAAACTCAAATGCTTACAAACTTTCTCTCCATCCAAGTTTTAGATTGAAGATAACATCCTGAAAGAAATCTGAAATAGGTCATAAGCATATCAAGGTTTAATTAATCTTAAGTGGGGAAATCTTTGATGTTGGGTTAGTATGTATGTACAAACCTATGTTCTAAGTTTTTGATAATACATAGAGTATGATCAGTTCTACAAGAGTATCTTGAAGATTTGTAGAAACTGATCACCTCTATGAATCAACCAGATACAAATAAGTGATAGAGTTCATTCTCACTCTGTGAACATTTAAACTCTGTGAACATAACCAAGCAGATGATGAAACCATCAAAGGAAAAGAGTGTTTTATTAAAATGGTTAATATTACACACACTCATCATCATGCATCTCAAAATTTAATATCTAAATTGGATACATGCATGAATATGACTGTTGGTGATCAATATGATGATAATTCAAACATACGAGGAATAGGGATTTTGAAGGCTAACCTGGCAGGACCCATTTGACCATGGGTACCAAAAATAGAAATTTATCTAACCTGCAGGTGCTTGGTCTATCTGACCACACTAAGGAATGATGAAACGGATAACTTCAGTCAAGAAGATTCAACCAGCAGAAGGCTTAAGACATTTTAGAAATGTCTATGACAAAATCCTTATTTGTCAAAGCCTGTCCTTGTAGACTTGCTGAGCTAACATGAATGAAGCTCACATGGTCACTGATCTCCATATGGGAGTAGACCATTCACCTTAAGATAAAAAGGGTCATATATGCTTTATCATCCAAAGCATATCAGCTAAAAAGAACCCTCAATGAACTCATCATAGAAGCAGAACTTCGCAAGCACAAACTGACAAGGAAAACTACATTCGTAGTGCTGTCAAATAATCATAGAATGATCAATCCTGCAGATATCCATGTCTATGATATAAGAAGGAGATATGCAAGGCTACATTCTGATACACATGATGAAGAAGAACTCACACCTCTCTGAGAAGAAATCATCAACCATGGGGGAGCATTGATCTGCCAATAAAACAGCAGCGCTAAAAATATCAAAAATATACTATGAAGCAATGTACCAGTTACAGAGTCCCAAAACTTTGTGGCTGATGAACCAAATGAAGATCCATAGTCAGTAGGAACGTCTCAAAATGTACTGCTGATAACCTTGTCAACCACCCAACTCAAAATCATGGTGCGCATACGATCAAACATCTGATCGTAGTGTTAGAGCAGGAGGACCCCACGATTACAGCCAATGCAAATGTCTAAATGCCGATAGAGGAACTCCCAAGTAGAAAAGGTCAAAAGAGATATCAACGCAAATCACTTCTAAAAGTTTTTCATCTGGAAAGTGCCTCAGGGACAAACCTGACCCTTAGCTCACTCTAAGAGGTTAGCCCTTCCTGAGCTACCTTAACCCAGAAGGAATGCTTAGTCAAGTTCATTTCAAGGACCAGGTCAGACAACGATCGTAGAGTAGATTCTAAAGTAAACTCGATGATTGTAGTGCGACCTCAACGATCGTAGAGTAGGCTCGACGATCGTAGTTTTCCCAGAGGATATGCTAGCTCATAGGAAGCTCGAAAGAAATAGACACTTGCTCAATAACTCAGATTATGTGGAGACAAGTACGAATACAACTTGGAAAGACATCCTGTAGACTCACCTCAGAAGTTCAATGTCCAAAATTTCATAAAGTACATCAGTGGTTAAGCCATGTAGTTTCAAAATGAGAATTAGTGTCATAACATCCACTGAAGCATCTCTCAGAAGAAGATCGTTGAGTCGACAAAGAAAAACGTATAGTCTATAGCTACCTCACCAAGTTACTCTACGTACCGAAAAAGGTCAACGATCAATCCACGACAGTAAAACACCTATTCTCTTAAAAGGAACATCAAACTGAAGAGTTTATAGGAAGTTACAGTTTCTTACTGGGCATCTTGCAACCAATGAATGATTGACATATCACAGCTTATGCAGAGTCAGAAGCAAATGTCATAAAGACAAATTTAAAATCTCAAACCAGTTATCAGAAACTATCGAACCTTTCTCCCTCTCTTTTTTAAACCCTAGAATCATCTTCAAAGCCTAAATCCATCAAACCTCTAGATTCGCCCAAATCGCATTCAACTATTTCTCATAAGAATTCTAAAACCAAATACCCATATATTTTGAACCCTCATAATGGAAGAGTGGCGAGTTATAACCGGAATCCAACTCGGCTTCAAGAAGTCCGAAAGATCAGAAAAGAAGTTCAAGGACATACTTGAGCTCATAAAGAAAGCTGGGTTTTTTGAGTGCTTGGAGGCCGACACTCCAGTCTATACAGAGTTAGTGAAGCAGTTCTACTCCAATGCATCAATAGATTCTGGGCTCCTGTCCACGAAGGTCAAAGGAGCAAGTCTGAAGATAAGGGCATCAGACATCAATCAATGTCTAGGGTTTCCCAACCAAGGTCTGATAAACCTCGATGAAGTTGACATTGAAGAAGGCAAGAGGTTAATGCATTACAAGAGGAACGTAAATCTGAAGGATATGCAGAAGAAGGAATTTCTTGAAGAATTTGAATTTCTGGCTGAGATTACTGGAAAATGTATTCTGTGCAAGGATACTGCACATGATACTGTAGGTGATCTTCAACTGAGAATCATGACTGCAATCGTCATGAAGCAACAGGTGAATTTTGGCGCCCTTCTAATCTATTGGCTAACCAAATAGGTGGAGAAGGCTCAGATGAAGAAGTCTACAGATAAACCTCTGACAAAGGTTTTTTATGGAAGACTGTTGAGTATTGTGCTGAAGAAGAAACTGGGAAGCAAGATAAAGGATGATGAGGGAGAACCATTGAACGTTCACAAAGTGATGTCCCCACAGCTGTTTATAAACAGGAAGAAAAATCCCAAGGAAAACAAGAGATTAATAACAACTGGGAGCAGCAGCAAGGTCTCTACAAAGAAAATGAAGGCACAAGAGGTGGAAAGCTCTCATTCTGATGGCTCTGTATCAGTAGCAGTCACACCAGCAAAGAAGAAGCCTAAGGGTGTGAAGCATATAGAGGTTCCACCAAGTCATCTCTCCACTGACACGAAGAGGTATGGAGCAGAAGAACAACAAGTATCAACTGCAAAAACCTCAAAAAGAAGAAGGAGTAACAGATTACTCCTAGGGCCATCCAAATAGAAAGTAAAGGTGATGAAGGAATCTGCCCCAGTTCCCCAAGAAAGTCTATCTAACAAAAAAGAGGATGTAGAGTCAGAAGATGGGAAGGGAATTGAAAGCCCTAAGATTGAACCCTCAAAGAGCAAGTCCAGCAATGAAGAAAAAGCTGAGTCTATGAAAGAAATAGCCAACTCCGATGGTGAAGAAGAATATGCAAGCCCTATGCTAACTCTTAGAGCATCCACTCTGATGAAGAAGAAAGGTTACAAGTTGACACAACTGCATCTCCTACTGCAAATGCTCCAACAAGCTCATATGATGATGTTTAGTCCAAAGAAGAAGGACTTGCCCCTAGTGTTGCTGAACATTAAGGAAGCTTGTTTGATGATTCAAAGGCTTCAGTTTCTAAAGAAGAAGAAAAGTCTGACTCTCCTATAGCTGAACCTCCAAGAAGAAGAAAGAGCAACATACTACTTGCTAAATCTGTCTCAAAGAAGCAAGATGAACACTCTACTACAATCATTGAGGTGAGTGATGATGAATCTAAATCCAAGGAAGAAGATGCTGAAGAAGGTACTAGTGATGAAGATCAGTAAGAAGAATTCACTGATGAATCTGATGAAAGAAGTCAGCATGATTCAAGCTCAGAAGGTGAAGAAATGGAGAAAGATTCTGGTTCTGCAAATCAGGAATCAGAGGAACCAGCATACTATCATGTCCTCTTTTCAGCAAGAATCAGCAAAAGAATAGTGGTGAAAGTTTCTGATGAACCACCAGAAGTACCAACAAAAAGATGGGTAAGCTTTGGCAATGAACAACTCAAGGTTGTGAGGATGACTGCATATGAAGTGTTTAAAAATTGGAACAACATGGAGTTAGACAACACTACTATCCTCTACAATCCTGATGACCTTCTGATGAGATGGTTAAAGGCATATACTGAAAAGGATGGAGGTTACTTCAGCTGGTGCTACTCTCAGTTTCCAAGTCTAGAGCTGGTGTTACAGAACTTCCCAAGGGTAAAGAAGTTTACAACCGTGATGATCAAAGACCAGCCTCACTATAAAGTCTATCGACATACTGGCAATCATTACATTCTATATTATAGTAGAGTAGGTTCTGATGGCAGAAGAATGATGGCCAAGCATATGATCGTAGAGTTCCTTCACTCTACCACTGATGATGATCAAACTCAGGTTGAAAAGCCTCCCTCTGCCCAAGCACAGTTGTCTGATATTCCTTCATCCTCCAACAGTGATTGGCACTCAACGATTTATTAGATTCTCACTGCTTTCAAAAATCTATCCAAAAATAAAAATCGTGGAGCCCAGTCTAGTGCTCAACAAAAGCCTACGCAACCACATGACCAAAATCCTAGGAAGTAGGAGTTATTGAAGAATTCTGATGAGATGGCCAATAGTCATGATCATACCAATCAATTACTTGTCAGTGAACTACGGCCAAAGACATTCAACTGTTAACTAATGGTCATGATCCTGCCAATCACATCATCGAATTATCCATGCACTACGGCCAAGGATATTCCTTAGTATCACCAGTGGTCATGATCATATCATACAGCTGTCCATCTTTGCACTACGGGCCAAAGCTATCAATCAACAGTTCATCTTTGCACTACGACCAAAGATATCAATCAACAGTTCTTCTTTGCACTACGGGCCAAAGACATACAACTGTAAAACCAATAACCAATAGTCCATCTATGCACTACGGGCCAAAGATGACTTTTAACGCAATATAAGCATGAGGATCATGACAATGATATAAAGAATCAATCAAGTGAGATAAAGGATAAATTTTAAATATTTATAATTCAATTTATCCAGAGTTCAAGAATATCTAAATTGTCAACATGATCACCAATTGTGGAGTAAAATTCAAAAATAATATTGTATCAAAAATGATTTGGACCGAAAAGAAATTAATTTTTCGGGTGAATAGTATCCCGTGAATAGTACTTCAGGAATAGTATCTCGTGAATAGTATCCCGACATAAAAAGAGCCCTAAATACCCAAGTGAATAGTAATTGGGTGAATAGTAACTTGTGAATAGTAACTCGTGAATAATACTCCTGCACGAAAAGTGCCCCGAATACTCGAGTGAATAATATTCAAGTGAATAGTAATTGGGTGAATAGTAACCCGTAAATAGTAACTCATGAATAGTAACTCGTGAATAGTATTCCGGCATGAAAAGATTAATAATTATCAAGAAAGCTCAGAATAATATTTTCATGAAAAGATATTGGATGAAGCGCAAATATAAAGGATATTCTACTAATTTTACGGAGTATAGAAGCAATACTTCAACAAAATGAGTGTAGAAGAAGGAATACGAAACGAAATAATATTACTTACATACTACAGAGTATGGAAGAAAATATTATTTCATACGAATATTGAACAAAGATAATATCCATACGAATACAAAAAATAATATTTCATCTGAATATAAAATAAATAATATCCCTTACGAATATTAAATGAAGATAATATTTCTTGCGAATATTGAACGAAATAAATTTTTTTACGAATACAAAAAATAATATCGTAAGCGAATATGAAATAAATAATACCCCTTACCTTAGTAGAAGGCTGGATACTACAATAGTGAAGTAGCAGAATACTCTTCTTCTTCCTCTCTATAGCTTCTCTCTCTCTATATATGCTCTTGTGAGTCTTAGTGAATTGGTGAGAATGAAAGAAGAGTGAGCTTCTATTTATAGGAAAATATAATTTCGATAATTGCACGTTTTGGGGCTCGAATTATTACAATATAATACCTTCATCTTTTTCTTCATTTTTAATTTAGTCCTACAAGTATTATCAAACTTGCACCACCTCCCCTAATAGTACATGCGTGTGAATCAATAGTACATGCATGTGAATTAATACTACAAAGTATGGAAGAAAATATTATTTCATACGAATATTGAACAAAGATAATATCCATATGAATACGAAAAATAATACTCCCTCCGTCCCGAATTATTTGTTGTTTTAGCAAAAAAAAATTGTCCCACAATATCTGCTTTTTCAAGATTTCAATGCATTTTTTCTTTTGTTTTCCAAGTTTGCCCCTTTACCCTAATTGTTGATAGTCATTACTCTCATTCACTCCTTTCCTCTTTTTTAAGTTTCCTTTTCATATTCTCACCAATAAGGATTCACACCTTCTCGTATCCTTGTTTCTGATTGCCGAAGTTATGCTTCTTAAAAGACCTTCTTGGCACTCTTCCATGGACAATCTCCTTTTACTAAAGCCTCATATAGGAAGCATATTCTTGCAAGTTGAGGTCTGAATTGTTGTGAAAAGAAGGTTTGTGAGAATATGGAGTAAACTGAAGATGGTTAAATCTCTAAGAAGAATGCTGCTTTGGATTTTGACATGAATAATTTAGATAGCTGGATCGATTTAACCAACGAAGCAATGGAGCGAACTGAAGATTTCAAGAACTCGGAGGAGAAAGTTGTGTTGGATGTTGACTTAAACAAATATTCGGAGGAATATGCAGAAGAAATTTATGAAAAAAAAGAACTTCAAGAAATATTAAGGGTGATGTTGATGATTTATTATCCTAATTTTTTCAATTAGTCGGGTAATTGTTTTGCCGGAGGTAAGATGATGGAGTTGGAAATTTTTTTGGGTGGTTTGGGTATGCTAGTATTGCAAACTTTTGAGTTAAGTTATGTTTTGGTTATGAAAAGGGAAGAACATTGATTTTGTTGTACTGGATTATGACCATCAATTGTACTTGATTTTGTGTTTTGATTATGAAGAAGGAAGTACTCATTTTGTTTTTCTCTGTATCTGTTTCAGAAGTACTGAATTTATAGAATTTCTCTGTATCACAAGCCAATTATTGGGTTATCTTCACTGCTTTGATTTGTTTACATCTGATAAAACCATAAATTGAAGCAGAAATGCAGCATTACAGAAAAAAGGGACAACTAACTACATGTAAAAACACATAAAAATAGATACGAAAGGCGTCTACACTAAACAATAATGAAGTTAAATATTCCGAACAACAACGTTTAAAAATCATAAACTTTGACATAAAGAAATGTTGTCCTCGGGAAGGGCAGGGATGATACAAGTAGGGGAAACCAAGGGATCAACTCTCTCTTTGCAAGACCATTCTAAGAAAGCAAATTGTTAATGCTCCATTCAGTTTAGAATTCACAGATTATTTGAAATAATGAAAGTAGAGGTTGCATAACCAATGCAAATGAGGTTGAAACAATGAAATCAGAGGTTCAGAAAAGAGTATGTCATTTCATTAAAACTGAATTAAATGCTTCAAATAGCTCACAAATGTAATCCCCTACAAATCACGCTGAAATATGAGCACTTAAAATATAAATTGCCTAAAACTTCAAAAAAAATTCAAATTATTCTTCAGAAACACAAGTAGGAAATTTTAAGCAATAATTATTGCACTAAAAAAATAACTATGATAAAGTAAACTTTTTTCGCAAACAATTTCTCATTAGCAAGACATTCTATTTAGAATTTCAAAATATAATCAAACCACACCATTTTACTGTGATAATGCAATGCGTAATTCACAAAAAAATATACCTATATTACTAACATTATTTCACTTTAGCACAAATATACCTATATTTCTAACATTATTTCAATTTACAATGTGATCTAACAAACCAACTCTGGATTAATATTCGAAAGTTCAAGATTAGACTAATAAGAAATCATCCTGAGAAGAAGCTGGTCAATAACCAAAGTAACAGACTAACAACATACTTCAAAGAGAACCCATCTACTATAAAATAATGCCTTAATTTGTTTTTCTTGTGCAGGTGTTTCACATGATAACCTACAGGTTGTGCAGGTAGTTTATAACTTGACATGAGGGCTTCAATTTAGTTCATTAACATGAACAACTAATCCAAAAAATTACAACTGCAGGAGTATTTTTTTCCAAAGAGCTCACCGAGTAAACAAAAAAACAAATTCATTGCTGAAAACAACTGTTCAATTCAAGCATTGTATTAATGGAATAAAGGTATTCCAAAAAAAAGAGTAATGGCCCCTTAGAAATAAAAAAAGGAGAAATAGTATGGATGCTTCAAGTACATCTCAAAAATAAGAATTCTCTTCCAACTACCAAAAATAAGAATTGTCAACTATTCTGCAGCTCCAGCTTAGAATGACAATTGGAGATTTCCACTGCAACAACCTCTTTAGCATTTCCCAAAACCTGTAAAAGTCAATATTTATGTTATTCTAAAAGAACTATGTAAAAGCCAACCTCAAATAATTACTTCCACAGCTCATACACAATTAACAGAATTTAGGTAGTTTCTACCTGGAATCAGTTGCCATGCTAAAAAAATACAATAGCAGAATAAAGATCAAATACATACCGAATCAAACAACAATATGTAGGTAGTTGCGCACTTCTTCCGCCAGTTTAGGTTCACAACTAACCTGAATAGGGACCTTGTTGTAACGACCCCAAAATAGGTCCATTCCACCCAACCCATTCTGTGTCGCCAAATACATGGTACAGAAAATAACTACAACTTTATTACAACAATTGTCGTGCAAAATACAACAACACATGCTGTGAGTTTGGATACAAATATATACCAAATGTGACTCATGTTCCAACCGTGGACATCACCTCACAATAACACCTTACATAAAGGTATAGTCAAAAACTGTTTTAGAAATTAGAATCTTTTGGAAGTGCTCAAGGAAACCTTCGTACATGGGAGGCCACGCGTCTAGGTTATGATAGATATCATATGGCCACAGAATTATCCTTGGTTGACCCAATAGACCCCAAAGAAAAACGAGAAGATTACTATCATATTCTTCCCAATGGTGAGTCTTCTCTTGACTTATCATTATCTCCACTGTCTCTAATTGAGAATTATACTTCAAACAAACACCAAGATTATATAGGTAGTGCCCATAGATATACTCAGCAAGTGGATGAGCACAACCCTGTCTTATGATGACACGAGGTTGTATGTCATTAGACATCTTGTATGATAGTAACAAAACACCCTTCCAACGTTGGGTTCGCCTCACCCTATTTTCTTCACCAAATATAACTACTAAATGATGACCACCGTTCTATTCCCTTGTTACCCCCGCTCGACCCAGCTACACTCTTATTACCTGAAAGGAATTGTGAAGCAAAACGGTGAGCACAACTAGCTCAGTAAAGAATATCATGACTAAAGATAATTCAATTATCAATAGCCTTCATCAACAATAAATCAGAGATTTAGAACATATGGTAAATGATAAAAATTTCAACCATAGTTGCAGCGGAACGAGCAATCCATTAGAAGAGTCAAATAGACTATAAAGTCTATTATCTTCTCCATGTTAAAAATCCACCAACAATATTTTATCCATGTAACATCACTCAACAGTTCCTTTCCACAATCATATGAATAACTCATAATCATAATTGTGACTATAAATTTTTCTTCGCACCCAAGACGAAGAATATTTTCATCACCTGTCTTTACCTGAAACATCAAAGATCATGGTTATACCAAATCACAGTTCCTGTTTATAATCATACTAACAAATCCATCTTTGCACTACGGGCCAAAGATATTCATCAACAAACCATCTTTGCACTACGGGCCAAAGATATTCAACAACAGTTCATCTTTGCACTACAGGCCAAAGATATTCATCAACAGGCCATCTTTGCACTACATGCCAAAGATATTCAGCAACAATTCATATTTGCACTACAGGCCAAATATATTCATATCTCAAAGAAATATATAATCATTTCAGAATTTATATAAACAATAATTATAACCATGTTGATCAATTCACCTTTGCACTTAAGCTTAAGATATTCAATTATAAATTCAATGGTCATGATCATACCAGTCACAATTCAACTTTGCACTACAGGCCAAAGAGAACCCTAGTCATGATCATACCAATAATCTACCCATCTTTACACTCCAGTGAAAGAGAATTTCAACATCAGGGTTACAAAAATGTTATATATGATGATAAAAATAATATGATCAACATATAGTTTTAATCTCAAGAGTAATATTCGTAACTCATGAATAGTAAATCGTGAATAGTAACTCATGAATAGTAACCCCGACACAAAAGATAGAAATTCCACAATAAAATTCATACCAATATTTCGGTATAATGATATTGAAAGAATAACATTACTTAAATTTATAAACAATTTATTTTAATTGTTTACACTTTACTAATTAATGCATTTAATCATCATAAAATGTCAACTCTTACAATTTCATCATCAATAACCAAAACCCTCATCAAAAATCTGCATATACCTCATATAGGATTCTCAAGCCATAAAATCCTATTTTCCAATTTTCTTTCTTCACAAAACATATTTAATTCATTTACTCATAACTAGACCATTTTCATGAAAAATACCAAATCAGTTCCAAAAATATTTCTTTTCTGAGATTTAGCATAATATAGTCCCATAGTGAACATATATTTTTCTCAGAATTTTTAAAAGTCATTTACTATTTTTCATATGGCCAAAATAGCCGAATATTTAGACATTTATCAAAAATTGTACTTTTGTCTAAAAATTCTGAAATTTACAGAGTATACTTCTATCATATACATGTACTCCCAATAAAAATTTCATCAATTTTAGAGTTAACCACAAGGAATTATAAGCGGTTACTTTTAAAAATTGTCTTTTCTTATAAAATTCATAACTCTTAATCTATACATCCAAAAATCACTATTTTTGGACACAATCAAGAAAACTCATCAAAATATCATTTCAAATTTTTCCAGAATTTTTGAAGATCAGAAAAATTACGAAACTGAAAAACATAACAACCCTTAAAATCTCTTACTATCTCTTATTATCCCTTACCTCAAAAGAGCAGTACTTCTGACTGGATATCGGATATGATGCTGAAGGAAACTTGCACTAATGAATAGCAACTCACCAAGTATCTAAAAACTCACAAAATATGCTTCATAATATAGAGAGAGAAAGAGAGAAAGCTTATGTTTCTGGTGTGATTTTCAATTCTAACTTAGCCCTCTATTTATAGGAAAATTTTGGTAGGTTTGACCTGCAACCTGATGGCTTTACCTGCTACTATTTCCACCCACCACATTTGAAATATAATTCAGCACATTTCTTCACCAACCACAAGTGGGGCCCACCAATTCTAGAATTTTCTACCAAAATGATAAACTCCGAAAATTCAACAATTTCTGAACCAGTCATCTCGTAAAATTCATAATAAATCATACGTTCATTTTTAACGGTTCAAAATTTGTGGGCATATACTCAACTTATATATGTATAACATATCCAAAAATTACCACGATCCAACGGTCGGATTAAAAATTATAACCCCCGTAAAATATCTCAAAAACCCTGATTTTTAATACCTCCATTCCGACAAAAATACGGATAAAAACCTCAACATTAACTCCTTCATTTTTAACCACAAAAATATATCCCTCGTTTATATCCACATAAAATAAATATTTCTTTATCATATGAATCAATAATTAATTATTCACAAATAATATTACAGAATCACATTTATGACAACCAGGCCGTTCCCAGGAAAGAGGGGGCTTTCCAATAAGGATTTCTCCTTACTGGCGCGCAATTAGATGACCAAACCTCTCCTTAGACAGAACTTTCTAGACATTTCCAATAATGCTATCTAATAATACTATTCAAATAATATGAATTATTGATCTGATAATGGAAAATACTGTGCAGCAACAATTATTGAACAACAATAATACAAAATTTCAACGTAGCAATTATTGAATCAATAAAATAAAATATTGAACAGTAATTACTGTAACAATTATTGAGTATTGCCTTCTTACGTAAGAATCAATAATTTCAAAAATACTATGCAATACCGTGTGCTACTGTGCAATAACGCGTATTACTGTATTTTAACCACCGGGTATTCCAACAGTGTTAACGGTAACAACTACGCCATTATTTGTAAAAACTCAAATTTGTCGTTTTCTTCATCCGACAGTTATTCTGTTATGGGGCCCACAAATGGCTGCGCCGTCGTACGAATATTCCCCGACAGAAAGAATATTCCACGACCAAACGAATATTCCCCGACAACAATGATTATTTTTTTAACCACTTGCTTATTTTGAAAAAAAAATTTACATTTCACCCATAACTTTAAACTTTTATCAATTTAACCATTTACTAAATAGTAATTATAAGAAAAATTGAATACTTTTATTTCATAAAATTCGGGGTCTTACACTTGTATTGATTTGAACCTTTGCATCTCATTATTTCTTGCATACATAGCTGCAATGACAAAAATATTCGGTTGAAATTCACACTAGAAAACTCTTCAAATGCCTTAACAACTACACTTATAAGCTCATCGATAGATCGCATTGACTTTCTTTGTTGTAGGGATTGAATAGCACTAAAAAATCTAATATCCAAAACATTCAAATTCGGAGAGTTTGGAGGTTGGCATAATAAACGAATATCAAACCCATCTCTGGTCGCAGCTTCACAAAATGCATAGTCATTACAATCGACGTGTGTTCTTGCATTGTATTGTTGAATGAAAATTGGAGATTCCAAATCATCTCTTGGCCATTTTTCCTTAATTGCAGGTAGAATTTTTTTAATCAAATAGGACCTTACAACATCCTTTGTCACCGAATTTATTGGTTTTGTCACGAGTGTGCCAGCAGGTCTGTTAACACTGTTCCTTCTAGCAGGTTCTTGTATGACAAAAGGAAACACACCAATTTTTCCTAAGAATTGTTCATTTCCATTTGCATCGAACCTTGGGCGAGCTAAAGCAACCAAAAACATGACTTTAACAATAAAATTCTTGCTCTTACAGGGGCGATACGGATCCGATTCATTTCGTAGCATGTAGAACTTCTGAGCTTTCTTTGTCATAAAGAACCATTTCTTGTCAATGTGAACCGTGTTATACATGGCTTTGAAACTTGGGTTGTGTGGTAAGCTACCCTCTTCAAGCATATCCAAACAAAATTAAAGTCTTGATCTTTTGTTGTCTTCGGTTAAGAAAGGTTTGACGGGACTTGAATGTCGTCGTATTTCTCCCTCCTGAAATAGTCTAAAAAAGTGCTTTTTGGGATAGTCACAGCATGAGCTAAAGAGCGAATAGTTGTTCGCTTATGTAAAGGGACCTCACGAATTTGCTCCAAATCAACATGAACTCTTTTACGATCACAATTTTTGGTTCTTTGACTTGAAACATCGGCAAACACCCCACTGTTTTGTCCTCTCTTCCAAATGCGTTGAACAATTGTAATATGAACTGAAAATAAAGAGGCCACCAAGTTAGTTGTCCTTTTTTTCAATTTTCTATCGACACTTTTTTGGAGTAGCAAATCGTATATAGCTTGACGTTCCACATTACTTAAATATTTGTTTTTAACACTTGGTGCACTTGACATCTCAGCATCTGCATTGGAAACAATAGACATGGAAGAAACACATGAGTGAAGGAACTAGCAAACCAAAAAAATAGTTGAGAGAGAGAAACTTTACTAGATTCCAAAGTAGTTTGATTCGCCTGTATTCCTTCTTCAAGTCGTTCATCATCTTCTATGAGTTTCTCTTCTAATAACATATCATGACTTGATGATGATATCTCATTTGGTGTCGAATTGAGGTCGAAATCACTTTCGAGAATTGACTCGTCCACATTGACAGTAAGATCGTGTATTGGTTCCTTCTCTAGTTGCCTATCTCCATAATCAATATTAGGATCAACATTGAGATCAATTTCAGCAAACGGAATCCGATTTTTTTGCCTTGGGGCCATCATTCTATGTGAAGCTCTCAAATATGCTAGTGCTCCTACGACAATGCCATAAGAATGGGTTAAGTTCTTTCACCAAAGCTCTGCCAATATAACATTACAAATAAAACAAAATGCAAAGGAATTAGAAAAGAACGAAATTAAAATAGAACAAAGCTCTTCTACGCTTCGATTCTTATTAGCTAATGGTGCCTGGGATGGCTTTGTAATTATAAACAGAGGAAAAATACTCTAACCAATGTAGACATGCCAAAAGTAGGACAGGTGAATAGAGATATAATTTGTTGCCCCAACTACTAAGATACGATGCATAATGACATTGCTTAATAAAGAGAGGGTGTTAAATGCTTGTTTAGTTTTTGTTTAAATAAATTTAATGTGCTGATTTTAATTAGTTTAGTAGATTAGTTAGGATAAGGGAGATCTAGTTTTATGTTATTTTGTTAGTAGTGGGTACTGGGTAATTGTAGATTATGCTTTTTCCCTATTTTTGTTGTTAACGCCAAGATCGTTGATGACGTCCCAATCACGTAAGACGCCCCGATCCTGCACAGTAAACACGATCAACACCAAAAGCTTGACGGCTGGACCGTCGGGGGATAGCTCCGGTGTGAGAGTCAATACAGGCGATCACAAGGTTAACAATGGAGGAAAAATGATGAATAGTGTCTGAGTGTGTATTGAAATGATAATGTTGTGTGTAGTGTTTTGTTACCTCTTTTCCTTTTGTTATCCTTGCCCCATACGCTCCCCAGACCCGGTTTACTGTGCCAACCACTACCTCCTGACACCTCCTTCCATCCCCGGTCATCTCAGCCGAAAGTGCTTAGCTTATTTTCCTACCTGCTACCACTGTTACCTCCCGCCGGCAATCGGAGTCCCATCCTCATTAATGCCATGCAGACAGGTGGCAGGCATAACAGCCAACTACTGCTTTTGTGATGATTACCGGTCAAAGATAAGATAAGTAATACCTTACGTAATGGACCAACCCCGTGACTAAGCCCAATATTATAGTCAAGTAGCGAGACCCAAGTTGTTTGACCCAATATGGTAAAAGTGATATAGTCCAAAAGACAAACCCATTCGGCCTGGCCCAGTAGGAAAAGTATTCTGGCCCAACATTGCCCTCCTTCTAGCGCCAATGTTAACGCCAAGATCGTTGATGACGTCCCAATCACGTAAGACGCCCTGATCCTGCACAGTAAACACGATCAACACCAAAAGCTTGACGGCTAGACCGTCGGGGGATAGCTCCGGTGTGAGAGTCAATACAGGCGATCACAAGGTTAACAATGGAGGAAAAATGATGAATAGTGTCTGAGTGTGTATTGAAATGATAATGTTGTGTGTAGTGTTTTGTTACCTCTTTTCCTTTTGTTATCCTTGCCCCATACGCTCCCCAGACCCGGTTTACTGTGCCAACCACTACCTCCTGACACCTCCTTCCATCCCCGGTCATCTCAGCCGAAAGTGCGTAGCTTATTTTCCTACATGCTACCACTGTTACCTCCCGCCGGCAATTGGAGTCCCATCCTCATTAATGCCATGCAGACAGGTGGCAGGCATAACAGCCAACTACTGCTTTTGTGATGATTACCGGTCAAAGATAAGATAAGTAATACCTTACGTAATGGACCAACCCCGTGACTAAGCCCAATATTATAGTCAAGTAGCGAGGCCCAAGTTGTTTGACCCAATTATATGGTAAAAGTGATATAGGCCAAAAGACAAACCCATTCGGCCTGGCCCAGTAGGAAAAGTATTCTGGCCCAACATTTGTGGTATTAGTTGTGTATTGCAGGCTTATATAAGTCAGCAGCAGTCATGAATAAAACCAACGAATCAATTATCTTTTCAACCTTGTGTTGTTTCTGGAGGCCAAGGTTCCTCAGTCAACCTAAATTACTTCTTGTTTTCCATTTTAAATTTTACTCCACAATTGGTACCAGGAAGTAAAAGACGAATAATCCACAGTACATACCATGATGCGTGTGCGCTGAGCAATGCAGTAACCAAACAGAGGAAAAATGCAGTAAGACTAGACATAATATGCATAAAATAGAAACGATTTTACCAAAATGATTCTTAAGTTATGGATTAATGAAATTAAAGACAATTCTTCAACAAGTTCATTCAGCTAAAACTATAGAAGTGATTGAAGAAAAGAATAAAAGAAAAATAATTCTTCAACAAGTTCATACCACAGAGACGATTTGGTGGCAGGGATTTTGGCGTGCAAACCAATCTTAATTGTTCTTCTCTCCCGGCATGAACTGTTGGCGAAAAATAATTTAGGAAGATGAAGAGAAAAAGAAACGATGATGTCTTGAGGAGTATGGAGTATTTCAGAGTTTTTGTGGAAAGAAATTTAGGAAGACGAAGAGTTGTATAGGTGTACGTGAGATTTTTGTAGAAAATAAAAACGTCAGCACATAAGGGTATTTTAGTATATCACATATACTGGTATTTGTGTGGAACTCTAGAACAGCAGATCATTCGGGACGAAGGGAGTATCTCTTCTGAATATGAAATAAATAATACCCCTTACGAATATTAAATGAAGATAATATTTCTTGCAAATATTGAATGAAATAAAATTTCTTACGAATACGAAAAATAATATCGTAAGTGAATCTGAAATAAATAATACCCCTTACCTTAGTAGAAGGCTGGATACTGCAATAGTGAAGTAGCAGAATACTCTTCTTCTTCCTCTCTATAGCTTCTCTCTCTATATATACTCTTGTGAGTCTTAGTGAATTGGTGAGAATAAAAGAAGAATGAGCTTCTATTTATAGGAAAATATAGTTTCGATAATTGCACGTTTTGGGGCTCAAATTATTACAATATAATACCTTCATATTTTCCTTCATTTTTAATTTAGTCCTACAAGTATTATTAAACTTGCACCACCTCCCCTAATAGTACATGCATGTGAATTAATAGTACATGCATGTGAATTAATAGTTCCATACATGTGAACAATCAGTTACAGTATAGTACCTTCATCTATACTTCTATTTTTAATTTAGTCCTGTAAGTATTATCAATCTTGCACCACATCCCCTAATAGTACATGCATGTGAATCAATAGAACATACATGTGAACAAATAGTTATAAGCATGTGAACTAATAGTAATTAATTGCTCATTTATTCGATTAATTACCCGATTGGTCAATATAACCTCCAGAAATCAATTATTATCGAAACAAATGTCAATTTCCACTAACACTAATAATCCCAACACAATAAAAATATCAATTTCATCTTTAATCAACACGAACTTATTCATCATGAATATTATAACTCATAATATTTAATAACCAGATCATTCCTAGGAAAGAGGGGGCTTTCCGATAAGGATTTTTCCCTATTGGCGCGCAATTAGGTGACCAAATCTCTCCTCGACATAACTTTCTAGACATCGTCAATATTGTAAATAATAATATGAATAACTTTGTCGTCTCAATTATTGATTTAATAATATAAAATATTATGCAGATGATACTGTGACAATAATTGAATCAATAATATGAGAGATATTATGCAGCAATTACTAAGTATAACTGAATGACTTCTCACGTAGGCATCAATAATCAATACCGTGTGCTACTATGCAACCATGCATATTACTATTCTTTTATCACCGGGTATTTCAACAGTTTAACGGTAAAACTTTCGCCGTTATTTCTATAAAAATTATTTCTATCGTTTTCTAACTCCAACAGTAATTTCGTAGCGGGGTCCACCAATGATTGTGCCATCGTATGGATATTCTCCGATAAAAAGAATATTCCCTGACTAATCGAATATTTTATAACAACTTGCTTGCTTTGCAAAAATTTTCACATATCACCCTTAACTTTAACCTTTTATCAATTTAACCATTTACTAAATAGAATAATAATTATAAGAAAATTGAATACTTTCATTTCATAAAATTCGGGATCTCACATGATATATCTCTCAAAATCAAAGAGAGAGATTAAATCTATCTGAAGGCTATAAATGATCAGAAGGCAAAAGCTCAACGAGCACAAAAGGCCAATGAAGAGCAAATTCTTTCCTCCTTTGACAAGATTAACAATCTAAACCAGTCTCTCTCCCTACAAATTGAGCTGAGCCTACAAGAACTTAAAATTGAAGTTGGTAACTCATCTTACCTGAAGGAGTAACTCGTGTCTAACATGGAGCAGCTTTCACAAGTGATTAATGACTAAAAGGGGGAGAAAATAGGCATAGGAAGAAGCACTCAAGGAGGAGCAAGGAAAAAAGAAGCAAAGAAGACAAGAAGGCCAAGAAGAAGGCAAAGAAGAAGCAAGCAATAGAAGAAGCAGAATCATCATCTGAGGGGGAGCCAAAGGATGATGATCCTATGAATGCAGAGTTTGAAGGGGAGTCAGACAAAGAAGAAGAGCATGAATCTGAAGGGGAGCAAGGAAAAGAAATGGAGTCACCATCCCAGGGAGAGTAGGAGCAAAAAGATCAAACAGATAGGTAGCTGATCAACAGACATCCTTGAAACATATAAGGAGCCAAAAAGGAACATCTCTAACTAGTTAGGTATGTTCTGGATCCAAGATGTAAAGTGTCATAGTTTATGTAATTCCATATTATTATCAATGACATTCATGATTATCTATTGTAGAAATACAGCTGCTCACTGTATATAAGATTCATTCATCTCATGCATATGCTATAATTATTTTTGTCATAATCAAATATGGGGAGATTGTCAGGAATAGACATGTGAATGTTATTCTTATTTATATAAGATTTTATTATGATATATATATATATATATATATATATATATATATATATATATGAATGAATATGCAAGTATGCTTGCATTAATAAAAACTAAAAAGTCCTTTGATAGATAATAGAAAACATATGTACAAGGAATTAGAATGAATTGATCAAATATGTTCGGTTGATCTTACATAAGCAAAACAGCTTTATAAAGTCCTTAAAAAGAAAAGATGTACAAGGACTATAAATATAAAAAGATCAAGCGTGTTAGGTTGATCTTATAATGTAATAGATAGGCTTGTCTGATCGTCGAGCACTGCACCAGAAATCGTAGTCTGCTAGGAGAGTCAAGGAAAACTCGAGAGCTATCAAGGTGGAATCGTAGTCTGCAAGATAGTAGATCTCGGAGTTTCGTAGACTGCCAGGAGAGACAAGGAAGGATCGTAGTGTGTTAAGAAGAACTTTCTCAGAGCCGTAGTATGCTGAGGAAGTCATGTTCAGAATCATAGAGACAACCTATCTACAAGCCAACCGAGCATCTGCCGAAGCCAAGTCAAGAATCGTAGACTACACTCAGAGTCGTAGAGTCTACTGATCACATCAGAGGAGGCAGAGATCGTAGTCGAGTAAGATCAGACGAAGACAACGAGCATAAAGATAGACATCATAGAATGTCAAGATCTGATCTTGGAGTCGTAGTGTCTGCACCATCAAAGCTAAATCGTAGAGTGCAGAACTAAGACTTCAACAGAAGTGCTCACAACGCCAAGGTAGAATCGTAGAGCAAATATGATTATCAACAAATGAGCACTCCCAGAATATCCAAAGTAATGAAGCCTTTGGTCTGAGCTGAAAAGATACATTCCACCTAAAGGAAACCAGAGAGCACTCAATGAATGGCATGCAAGCTAACAGAAGATCTAAGCACCAACCCAATCAGCATCCAGATTGAGTTATGAAGCCATTCAAGATGAACTCTTCCACAAATTGATCTGAAGAAGACTTTAGTCAAAGTATCTAACTAAGGAAAGTCAGCAAGTGCAGTAGCTGTCAAGTAAACAGAAGACAACAATCTTGGAAGTAACTAGGATTGTAGTGTTTGCCAAACAAAGAAGGAACTGATAGAGTGTACACAAAGATACTGGTCAGCTTATGAAGAACAAGGCTAAAGTGATTAAGCATTGGGTCAGTCCATTAATGATAAGTGAATGGGAGATCACAAGGAAAAAGTGAGCTGGGCATGCCACAAATCTGAAGTGTCTTGCTATTTAGAAGAGGCCAGAACAAGGAGTCAAGCTGTCAGTTCCTAAGATCAGTCGAAGCAAACAGAAGTGTTGAAGCACTGCACAAGAAAAGGAAGAGGTATTCTATATTGATGATTCGATGAACACTCTTCAGGATCGTAGTGTTGTCTCAACCTGTCAATGAGCAACATTCCAGAGGACACTGTGACCAGGTCCTAGAACAACTGCATCAGAATTAGAATTGTAGAGTTCAGTCAACTGAAGATTGAAGTATTGACAATGGTTCAATCTGAAGATTGATATTCGAACAAAGCTTATTAAGAGCATCGATGCAAAAGGACAACCTCTGATCGAGAAATCAGAAGGAAGAAATAAAGTCGACTACCTGCCCAAGACATTAAAGTGATATCTCTGACGGGGTAGGTGAAACAGTAGACTGCAGTGTCAGAAAGTCATAAAGAGGATGTCATGTCATATCTGCAGTCTACACCAAATAACTCGAGATCTGCGAAGCAAATCAAATAGCTTTCAACGGTTATATCCCAACGGGAAGATTGGGAAGGAGTATATATCAGCCAGAGCTTTAAAAATCAAAAGTTGCTGATAGAGCTGAAGTTGCAGAATCATTGAGTGGTTGGAATGCTATTGTTGACTCTACGAGTTCCACCAGAACTAAACAGAACAAGTCTCAGTGATAGTGAGATTACAAAGGTGGAAGTGAAACAGCTTTGAAGAAGGACTTGAACAGGCTAAAGCTTCACTCAACAAAGATGAGAATGTCGTTGAAGATGGCTGCTAAGCTGAGAGCCGAGAAGGACAAGAAGATAGCATTCAGAAAAGTGACAGAGCACAAAGAAGATCCAGAGAGCCACTCTACGAATCACCATGAACCAAAAGCTGAAATAGAACAAATGCAGAACTGTGACGCCCCCAAAACAGGTATACATCACCCATCTTGAGTCGCCAGATACATGGTACATAAATTCAAATATAACTTAATTATACAACAGTCGTATAAAATACGACAAAACATAGCTGAGAGTTTAAACAAGAATATTGTCATCTAGACAATATTCATACTCAATGGTGTCCTCATTACAATTATTATCACATTATTTCGTAGAATAGTGAGTACTACTAAAGCCATTTATCCTGGACCATCACTCCATTCCCCGACTCGTCCCAACTATATTCTCATTTCTTGAAGAGAACAATGAAAGAAAGGGTGAGCACAACTAGCCCAGTAAAGAATATCATGACTAAAGATAATTTACATCATCAGTAGCCTTCATCGGTAATAAATCAGAGATTTAGAACATATGGTAGATGATAAAACTTTTCAACCATAGTTACAGCAGAACGAGCAATCCATTAGAAGAGTCAAATAGACCATCAGGTCTATTATCTTCTCCATGTTAAAAGTCCACCAATAATGTTTTATCCATGTAACATCAATCAATAATTCCTGTCCACAATCATATGAATAACTCGTAATCATAATTATGATTCTAAATTCATCTTCGCACCCAGGACGAAGATAATTTTCATCACTCATCTTCACCTAAAACATCAAAAATCATGGTTATACCAAATCTCAATTCCTGCTCATAATCATACTAATAAATTCATCTTTGCACTACGGCCAAAGATATTTATTAACAATTTATCTTTGCACTACAGGCCAAAGACATACAACTGTATTTTAGAAGAGTCAAGTAGAGCATGATATCTACTATCTTCTACGAATTAAAAGTGTATAATCAATATTTATCGCTGAGACTCAGCTTAATAAATAATCCACATCATCGAATCATCACTGCACTACGGCCAATGATATTCATGCAATCATCAATGGTCATGATTATACCAAATAATCCCTTGTTATAATCATACTAATAATTATCCATCAATGCACTACGGGCCAATGAGGACTTTTACCATATCATCTATAACATTATGGGTCATGATTATACCGAATGATCTCTAGTCATAGTCATACCAATAAACAGTTCATCTATGCGCATAAGCCAAAGATACTCATCAATCAATAGTTCATCTTTGCACGTAAGCCAAAGATATACAACTGTAAAACCAATAATCAACAGTTCATCTTTGCACGTAAGCTAAAGATATACAACTGTAAAACCAATAATCAACAGTCCATCTTTACACGTAAGCCAAAGATATACAACTGTAAAACCAATAATCAACAGTCCATCTTTGCACGTAAGCCAAAGATAACTTTCATCATAATATAAGCATGAGGATGATGACAATAATATACGCATTAATCAAACGAAATCAAGGATAAATATTAAAGACTTTAAATTTATACAGAGTTTAAAATATCTAAATGTTATCAATCACTTAATAATCCCATAATCTAATATCATTAATATTATAAAAATATTTTAATCATTTCTTAAACTTATAAATAATTTATTTTAATTGTTTACACTTTACCAAATAATACATTTAATTATTCAAAAATGCCATTCTCATAAGATTTAATCACCAATTATCAAATCTTTTATCAAAAATCTGCATATACCTTATATAGGATTTCCAAACCATAAAATTCTATTGACCAATTTTTCAACTTCACATAACATATTTAATTCATATGTTCGTAACTAAACTATTTTTATGAAAAATAACAAATCAGTACCAAAAAGTTTTCTTTTCTGAGATTTAGTAGAATATAGTCCCATATTGAACATATATTTCTCTCGAAATTTTTAAAATTCATTTACTATTTTTCATATGGCCAAAACTGCCGAATATTTAGACATTTATCATAAATTGTACTTTTGTCCAAAAATTTTGAAATTTACAGGGTATACTCCTGTCATATATATGTATTCCCAATAAAAATTTCACAAATTTTGGAGTTAACCACAAGGAGTTATAAGGGTTTACTTTTAAAATAGTCTTTTCCTATAAAATTCATAACTTCTAATCTATACATCTAAAAATCGCCATTTTTGGACACAATCTAGAAAACTCATCAAATTATCATTTCAAATTTTTTCAGAATTTTTGAGGGTCAAAAAAATTACGAAAACTACAAATGAATTTTCGTCCGCCATGCGGTAATCCACATAAACATATCATATCCACAATTTAATAAGGAATGAATACGAATGATCATTCACCATGCATGCGGTAATCCACATAGATAGGTTATTCTAATAAAATAATAAAGAATAGAATAACAGAAGAATTCACTATACATACGGTAGTCTGCGTAGACAGGTTATTTCAACAGAATAATAAATAACGGAACCAGGTCATGCATAATACGCACAGACAGGATATTACAACAGAATAATAAAGAATGGAACCAGGTCATACGTAATACGCATAGACAGAATATTCTAACAGAATAATAAAGAATGAAACCAGGTTATGCGTAATACGCACAGACAGGTTATTCCAACAGAATAATAAAGAATGGAATAACAGAAGAATTTCACCATGTATACGTTAGTCCGCGTATAAAGGTTATTCCAACAGAATAATAAGGAATGGAATAACAATAGCTCCCTTCATGAATACAAAAGAAATAATACCCATTACCTTAGAAGAAAATTGGAATAATGAGGTAGCAGACTTCTTTTCTCATTTCTCTCTATAATTTCTCTCTATAATAATTGCTCTATAGCTTTAGTAAATTGGAGAAAAATAATGAAGGAATGAGCTTCTATTTATAGGAAAATATAGTTTCAATAATTGCACGTTTTGGGGCTCAAAATATTACAGTATAATACCTTTCTCTTTTCTTTTATTTTAAATTTAGTCCTGCAAGTATTATCAAACTTGCACCAACTCCCTTAATAGTAAATCATGTGAATCAATAGTACACACATGTGAACACATAGTTATAAGAATGTGAATTAATAGCAATTAATTGCTCATTTATCCAGTAAATTATCTGATTGGTCAATATAACCTCCAAACATTAATTATTATCGAAATAAATATCGATTTCCACTAACACTAATAATTCTTACACAATGAAACTATCAATTTTATCTTTAATCAACACGAACTTATTCATTATTAATATTATAACTTACAATATTTAACAACCAGGTCGTTCTCAGGAAAGAGGGTACTTTCTGATAAGGATTTTTTCTTATTGGCGCGCAATTAGGTGACCAAACCTCTCCTTGACAGAACTTCTAGACGTTATCAATATTGCAAATAATAATATGAATAACTTTCCCGTCTCAATTATTGATTTAATAATATAACATATTATGCAGATGATACTATGACAATAATTGAATCAATAATATGAGAGATATGATGCAGCAATTACTATAGCAATAATTGAGTATAACTGAGTGACTTCTTAAGCATCAATAATCAATACCGTGTGCTACTATGCAACCACGCGTATTACTGTACTTTTACTACCAGGTAGTTCAACAGTTTTAACAGTAATACTTTCGCCATTATTTTTATAAAATGATAATTTTGTCATTTTCTTACTACGACAATACTTCCATTGTGGGGTCCACCAATGATTGTGCCGTCGTACGGATATTCCCCGACAAAAAAATATTCCCCAACCAAACGAATATTTTATAACAACTTGTTTACTTTGTAAAAAATTTCACATATCACCCTTAACTTTAACCTTTTATCAATTTAACCATTTACGAAATAAAATAATAATTATAAGAAAATTGAATACTTTCATTTCATAAAATTCGGGGTCTTACAAGAACCATGTCCACAAACTAGTTAAGAAGGGTTCAGGGAATGCTAAGTGCCAGACAAAGTCTACCAAAAGCTCAAACACTTAGCAAACCCAAATGGTAATGATGCACAGCTGACATCGGATGAAGATGAGCAGAACAGAATGAAGATCAGCTGCACCAGAAGAGATGTGGTCCAGACTAAAAGTAGAATGCAAAGAGGACCATGCCAAGTTGCTAAGTACAGAAGATGTTCAAGCTTAAAGACATTTTAGCAGCAAGGCACCAACAACAACAACAAAAAGAAGCCAGGGCCTAAGGTGTGACGCCCCCAAAATAGGTATACAACACCCATTCTGAGTCGCCAAATACATGGTACAGAAAGCAAACTACAATTTTAATAATACAATTATCGTGCAAAATACGACAACACATACTGTGAGTTTAAATACAAATATTGTCTTCTAGACAATATCCACACTCAAATAAGTCCTCAATACAATTATTCAAACACTATTTTACAGAAATAGTGAGGACTGCTAAAATATCTTTCTAGAACCATCACTCCATACCCCGACTAGATCCTGCTATGTTCTCACCTCCTGAGAAGAAAAATGGAACAAAAAGGAAAAGGGTGAGCTCAACTAGCCCAGTAAAGAATATTATGACTAAGATAATATACAACAAATTATCATTAGTATTCAACAGGGAAAAATCTGATAGAATATAATCGACAACAAGTTTTAGATCAACAACTGCAGCGGAAACAACAAACCATTAGAAGAGTCAAGTAGAGAATGAATTCTACTATCTTCTAAGATTTAAAAGTCCATCATCAATATTTTATCCCTGTAACATCAATTAATAATCATCTTTATCCAAATATTTATCTTTGCACTACAGGCCAAATATATTCATTTGTATCACCTGTCAGTCATGCTCATCTCAACACCTGTTCATCTTTGTACTACAGGCCAAAGATATTCATCAAGTAATCATACATCTTTGCACTACAGGCCAAAGATATTCAGTAATATCATCATTTAGGACTGAGGATGATGAAAAATATCTTAAAGAGAACAAATCCAGTGAGACAGAAGGACAAATAGTAGGGATTCGTATAACAGTTTATCCAAGATCAATAATACTTCATAATAATCAATTGTGAAGCAGAATTCAAAAATAAAGATTAAAACATGGATACAATCAAAGATAGTAACCATAATATACATCTTGGACAAAAAGAAAAATTTTATTTTTCGGTGAATAGTGTCGTATTCGTGAATAGTGTCGTATACGTGAATAGTAACGTATACGTGAATAGTAGCCCCGACACAAAAAGTTACAAATTTGATAAAAACTCATGTTAATATTTCAGCATAATGATATTGAAGAAAATAATATCATTTAAGAAGAAGATAATATCCCTTACCTCAAAATATCAGTACTTCTGGTCGGAATACCGGTATAAGGCTGAAAGAAACTTGCTTTGATGAATAGAAACTCTCAAAGTATCTAAATACTCACAAAATATACTCAATAATCTAGAGAGAGAAAGAGAGAAAACTTGTTTCTGGTGTGATTTTCAATTCTAACTTAGCCCTCTATTTATAGGAAAATATTAGCACGCCGAAGCAGACTTAACCGGCAACCTGATGGCTTTACCTGCTACTTTTCCCACCCACCACATTTGAATAAAAATCTCAGCACATTTCTTCACCAACCAAGAGTGGGGCCCACCAATTCTAGAATTTTTCACCAAAATGATTAACTCCGAAAATTCAATAATTTCTGAACCAGTCATCTCGTAAAATTCATAATAAATCATACGTTCATTTTTAACGGTTCAAAATTTGTGGACATATACTCAACTTATATATGTATAACATATCCAAAAATTACCACGATCCAACGGTCGAATTAAAAATTATAACCCTCGCAAAATATCTCAAAAACCCTGATTTTTAATACCTCCATTCCGACAAAAATACTGATAAAAACCTCAACATTAACTCCTTCATTTTTAATCACAAAAATATATCCCTCATTTATATCCACATAAAATAAATATTTTCTTATCATATGAATCCATAAATAATTATTCACAAATAATATTACAGAATCACATTTATGACAACCAGGCCGTTCCCAGGAAAGAGGTGGCTTTCCAATAAAAATTTCTCCTTACTGGCGCGCAATTAGATGACCAAACCTCTCCTTAGACAGAACTTTCTAGATATTGTCAATAATGTTATCTAATAATATTATTCAAATAATATGAATTATTGATTTGATAATGGAAAATACTGTGCAGTGACAATTATTGAAACAACAATAATATAAAATATCAATGCAGCAATTATTGAATCAATAAAATAAAATATTGAACTGTAACTACTGTAACAATTATTGAGTAGTGCCTTCCTTCGTAAGAATCAATAATTGGTGCAATACCGTGTGCTACTGTATTTTAACCACCGGGTATTCCAACAGTATTAACAGTAACAACTACGCCGTTATTTATAAACAACTTATACTTGTCGTTTTCTTCATCCAATCGCTTTTCGTTATGGGGCCCACACAAGGCTGCGCCGTCGTATGAATATTCCCCAACAGCAAGAATATTCCACGACCAAACGAATATTCCCCGACAAAATTAATATTTTATAACCACTTGCTTATTTTGCAAAATTTGCACATTTCACCCATAACCAAAGTATTATATCAAATTAACCCCTTGTTATTCATAATAATATTTAGAGAAAATTTGATGTTATTCATTAATAAGCTGGGGTCTTACAACCTCCCCTCCTTATGAAATTTCGTCCTCGAAATTGACGTACGTACCTGATATTTCGAAAAGGTGAGGATACCTCGCTTTCATTTCTGATTCCAACTCCTAGGTCATTTTTTCAATAGCATGGTTTCTCCACAAAACCTTAACTTGTGGTATAACTTTTGTGCGTAGAACATGCTCTTTCCTATCCAAGATCTTAACAGGTACCTCCTCGTACGTTAAATCTTCAGCTATCTCGTCTGGTTCTAACTCAATAATGTGGTTCGGGTCTTTAACATATTTACGAAGCATAGATATGTGAAAAATATTATGAACACGAGACATGCTTGGAAGTAATGCGAGTCTATATGCCACATTTCCTATTCGCTCAAGAATCTCAAATGGACCAATAAATCTTGGATTGAGCTTTCCTCTCTTCCCAAATCTTGTAACTCCCATCCATGGTGCAACACGTAACAATACATGATCCCCAATATTAAATTCCACATCCTTCCGATGAAGATCCGCATAACTCTTTTGTCGATCCTGTGCTGTTTGTATACGTTGTCGAATCGTTTGGATCTTCTCTGTAGTCATGCGTACCAACTCTGGTCCCAACAATGTTGCTTCACCTACCTCATCCCAGCATACTGGAGAACGACATTTTCTTCCATAAAACGCCTCGAATGGAGCCACACCTATGCTCGCCTGATAACTGTTGTTGTAGGAGAATTCCACCAATGGTAGGTACTTATCCCAACTCCCTTTGAGATCTAGGACACAGAGTCTTAATAGATCTTCAAGAGTTTGAATAGTCCTCTCTGATTGTCCGTCTGTTTGAGGATGGTATGCCGAACTGAATCGTAAATTCGTGCCCATAGCTTTCTGCAAGCTAACCCAAAATCGTGAAGTAAATCTTGGGTCACGATCCGAAACTATGGATACTGGCATGCCATGCAATCTCACAATCTCGTTCACATACATACTAGCAAGACGTTCAAGGGAATAAGTCTCACGTATCGGTAAGAAATGAGCAGACTTAGTTAATCTATCAACAATAACCCAAATCGCATCTATGCCTTGAGAAACCTTGGGAAGACCTGTAACGAAATTCATGGTAATGTGTTCCCACTTCTATTTCGGAATCTCAAGTGGTTGCAATGGACCCTTTGGCACTTGATGCTCCGCCTTTACACGTTGACAAGTTAAACACCTCGAGATAAACTCCGCGATCTCTCTTTTCATATTGCTCCACCAAAATGTATGTCGAAGATCGTGATACATTTTGGTACTCCCAGGATGGATTACAAACGGTGTGTTGTGTGCCTCCATCATTATTCTATGCTTTAAGTCAAAATCGTTAGGAACACAAAGTCTGGAGTTAACTCGAAGTATTCCTTCTTCATCGATTCTTGCTTCTGGAATAGCATCTTCTTGCACTTTCTTCTTCATACGCATCAGCTCCATGTCCGTAGCTTGAGCAAATTTAACTTTATCGATTAAAGTCGGTTCTACTCGTATGTTTGATATTATCATGTGGGTACTTGGAGCATTTATCTCTATCTCCATCCTTTGCAAGTCATACAAAATGGGCCTTTGTGTTAACAACATTGCACTCGTACCCGCATATGATCTTCTACTCAATGCGTCAGCTACTACGTTTGCTTTTCCAGGATGATATTGGATGGTATGATCGTAATCTTTCAGCAGCTCGAGCCAACGTCGTTGCCGCATGTTGAGTTCCTTTTGGATGAAGAAATATTTGAGGCTTTTATGATCTGTATAGATCTCCACTTTCTCCCCATACAGGTAGTGTCTCCAGATCTTCAACGCGAAAACGACTGCTGCCAACTCCAAATCATGAGTAGGATAATTCCTCTTATATTCTTTGAGTTGTCGCGAGGCATAGGCTATGACTTTCCCATGTTGCATGAGAACACATCCTAACCCTTTGCCTGAAGCATCGCTGTAGATAACAAATCCATCCGAACCAAATGGTATTGTCAGAACAGGTGCCAAAATGAGTCTCCTCTTGAGTTCTTGGAAACTCTTCTCGCATTACTCACTCCATACGAATTTTGTATCTTTCCGAGTCAGCTGAGTTAACGGAGTAGCGATTCGAGAAAATCTTTCACAAATCTCCGATAATAACCAGCTAAGCCCAGAAAGCTACGTACTTTGGTCACCGATTTCGGTTGCTCTCAATTGTGATTCATATCCCAATCTTGGATCACACGTCACAATGGCACCTATTGTTTTACCACCACACAAATATAGAGTCCCTTACGGAGAGTCTGGCTTTGGTGCATTCCATAAAGGAAGTCACCAGATAGAGGCTCGGGTACCAACTTCTATAGTTGGGTTTTTAACTCCTGAAGTTCAATAGGAGCTATTCAATATGAGATTTTAGAAATAGGTTTTGTATCGGGTTGAAGATCAATACAAAAATTCAATATCACGCTCTGGGTTAGGCCAGGAAATTCTTTAGGAAATACGTCAGGAAATTCACTAACAACAGAAATATCATTCAAATATGACGTATTTTTGTTCAAGTCCATGACATGGGCTAAGAAAGCTTGACATCCGTTTTTTAATAAATGAATGGGTTTATGGCTTGGTATGACATCGATTAATTTTAGTGGTGTGGTTGCTTGAATTCGCATAACAGGTTGGTTAGGAATATGAAAACTAACAACCTTACGAAAATAATCAATTTTGGCATGATGAGTAGTTAACCAATCAATTCCTAAAATCACATCAAAAGCAAGTATCTTTAAAGAGACAAGGTCAACAGGTAATGTGATTGTGCCAACTTGGATTAAGCAAGATTTATAAACTGTAGATGTAATGAAAGTTTCTCCTAACGGAGTCTCCACAGATAGGTCAAAGTCTTATTTCTCCGGAGTCAAGTTTAAACGTTGAGCACAAGCAGGAGAGATAAAAGAATGGGTAGAACTGGTATCTAGTAAGGTATAAACTTCGCAAGAATTCAAGATTAGCTTACCCGTGATCGCCTCGTTCGGGTTTCTCGCGTTTTGGCCAGTCACGACAAACGCTCTTCCAGGAACCGCTGATTTTGACTTATCCGGGACAGCTTTTGGAGTCACCATCTCCGCTGAACTTGGTTTTGCTACAGAACACTCTCGAGCTATATGACCCTCCTTTCCACAGTTATAACATACCTTAGATTGTTGTGGGCAGTTTGGGCTGATATGTCCCTCTTTCCCACATTTATAACATACGACCGGTGGTCGTTCTCCTCCCCTAGAAACAGTTGATGTTTGTGCTGACGTCTTCACATTATCATTGTTGTACCTTCTCTTCTTGAAATCTCCTCCCGACTCGCTCCTTTTATTATCACGACCACGATTACCACCAGAGTGGTTATCGCTTTTGTCCGAATATTTTCCTCCCTGCTGGTTTTCATTGCTTCGATGACTGTCGCCACCGATATGATCCTGGTTGTGGTCCCTCGGTTGCACATACTCATTATCTCGCTCTAATAATTGAGCCCTGTTTACAACATCTGAATATAAAGAAAATTTATGAGAGATAAGATATTGTCGAATCTCGGGTTTTAGACCTCTCAGAAACATCCTTGTCATTCGTTCCTCATTTTCGACCAAATGAGGTGCAAACCTGGATAACTCTGCAAACTTCACCTCGTACTGGGACACCGTCATGTTGTTTTGTTCCAGTCTGATAAACTCCACCTCCTTCATATGACGAATACTTTCAGGAAATTACTTGTCATTGAACAGTTTTTGAAATATTTCTCAGGACATGTTGAGTGCGTCAGGCTTGGTACGCTTCACAGACTCCCACCAGTAGTCTGCCTCACCGCGGAACATAAAAGTAGCGAATGGAACCTTCTGTTCCTCCGTGCATCCCAAGACATCGAATATCTTGGTAATTTGCTTGACCCACGTTTCCGCCATGATCGGATCCGGCTTTTCCTTAAATTCTGGTGGTCCCAACTCTTTGAACTGCTTGGCTGTGACAGATCGCGCGTTGCTATCACTTTTACCCGTATTTTGTACACGAGTCTCCCTCGTCTGATTTTGCATGAACTGCAAAAAGCTCCTAAACATTCCATCATTCATCGTTTGCTCGGTAACATTGTTTACAGGAGGAATATTGCCTTCCTATTGCACGTTCCCCTGGGTGGTGATCAAAGGTGTCTCCACGGTCTGATTTACTCCATTATTAACGTTCTCAGCTGCAATTCTTAAATACTGCAATAAAACAAGGGTTAATAGTCATGTCATATATTATCCCTATACTCTGACCGACCAAATAAATACCAAATAAACTTTGTCAGGTCATACTAGCGAAGGAATTCCCCGCCTCTCCCCTCCTAGTTCTTGTCTCACATCTCAGTCAGGGATCATATCCTTAAGCTCTGATACCAACTGTGACGCCCCCAAAATAGGTATACAACACCCATTCTGAGTCGCCAAATACATGGTACAGAAAGCAAACTACAATTTCAATAATACAATTGTCGTGCAAAATACGACAACACATACTGTGAGTTTAAATATAAATATTATCTTCTAGACAATATCCAAACTCAAATAAGTCATCAATACAATTATTCAAACACTATTTTACAAAAATAGTGAGGTCTACTAAAACATCTTTCTAGAACCATCACTCCATACCCCGACTAGATCCTGCTATGTTCTTACCTCCTGAGAAGAAAAATGGAACAAAAAGGAAAAGGGTGAGCTCAACTAGCCCAGTAAAGAATATTATGACTAAGATAATATACAACAAATTATCATTAGTATTCAACAGGGAAAAATCTGATAGAATATAATCGACAACAAGTTTTAGATCAGCAACTGCAGCGGAAACAGCAAACTATTAGAAGAGTCAAGTAGAGAATGAATTCTACTATCTTCTAAGATTTAAAAGTCCATCATCAATATTTTATCCCTGTAACATCAATTAATAATCATCTTTATCCAAATATTCATCTTTGCACTACAGGCCAAAGATATTCATTTGTATCACCTGTCAGTCATGTTCATCTCAACACCTGTTCATCTTTGCACTACAGGCCAAAGATATTCATCAAGTAATCATACATCTTTGCATTACAGGCCAAAGATATTCAGTAATATCATCATTTAGGACTGAGGATGATGAAAAATATCTTAAAGAGAACGAATCCAGTGAGACAGAAGGACAAATAGTAGGGATTCGTATAACAGTTTATCCAATATCAATAATACTTCATAATAATCAATTGTGAAGCAGAATTCAAAAATAAATATCAAAAAATGGATACAATCAAAGATAGTAACCATAATAGACATCTTGGACAAAAAGGAAAAATTTTATTTTTCGGTGAATAGTGTCGTATTTGTGAATAATGTCGTATACGTGAATAGTGTCGTATACGTGAATAGTAACGTATACGTGAATAGTAACTCCGACACAAAAAGTTCTAAATTTGATAAAAACTCGTGTAATATTTCAGCATAATGATATTGAAGAAAATAATATCATTTAAGAAGAAGATAATATCCCTTACCTCAAAATATCAGTACTTCTGGTCGGAATACCGGTATAAGGCTGAAAGAAACTTGCTCTGATGAATAGAAACTCTCAAAGTATCTAAAAACTCACAAAATACACTCAATAATCTAGAGAGAGAAAGAGAGAAAACTTGTTTCTGGTGTGATTTTCAATTCTAACTTAGCCCTCTATTTATAGGAAAATGTTAGCACGCCGAAGCAGACTTAACCTGCAACCTGATAGCTTTACCTGCTACTTTTCCCACCCACCGCATTTGAATAAAAATCTCAGCACATTTCTTCACCAACCAAGAGTGGGGCCCACTAATTCTAGAATTTTCCACCAAAATGATTAACTCCGAAAATTCAACAATTTCTGAACCAGTCATCTCGTAAAATTCATAATAAATCATACGTTCATTTTTAACGGTTCAAAATTTGTGGACATATACTCAACTTATATATGTATAACATATCCAAAAATTACCACGATCCAACGGTCGAATTAAAAATTATAACCCCCGCAAAATATCTCAAAAATCCTGTTTTTTAATACCTCCATTCCGACAAAAATACTGATAAAAACCTCAACATTAACTCCTTCATTTTTAACCACAAAAATATATCCCTCATTTATATCCACATAAAATAAATATTTTCTTATCATATGAATCCATAATTAATTATTCCCAAATAATATTACAGAATCACATTTATGACAACCAGGCCGTTCCCAAGAAAGAGATGGCTTTCCAAAAAGAATTTCTCCTTACTGGCGCGCAATTAGATGACCAAACCTCTCCTTAGACAAAACTTTCTAGACATTGTCAATAATGTTATCTAATAATATTATTCAAATAATATAAATTATTGATTTGATAATGGGAAATACTGTGCAGTGACAATTATTGAAACAACAATAATATAAAATATCAATGCAGCAACTATTGAATCAATAAAATAAAATATTGAATAGTAACTACTGTAACAATTATTGAGTAGTGCCTTCCTTCGTAAGAATCAATAATTGGTGCAATACCGTGTGCTACTGTATTTTAAACACCGGGTATTCCAACAGTATTAATGGTAACAACTACGCCGTTATTTATAAACAACTTATACTTGTCGTTTTCTTCATCCAATCGCTTTTCGTTATGGGGCCCACACAAGGCTGCGCCGTCGTACGAATATTCCCCGACAGCAAGAATATTCCACGACCAAACGAATATTCTCCGACAAAATGAATATTTTATAACCACTTGCTTATTTTGCAAAATTTGCACATTTCACCCATAACCAAAGTATTATATCAAATTAACCCCTTGTTATTCACAATAATATTTAGAGAAAATTTGATTTTATTCATTAATAAGCAGGGGTCTTACATGAGGGGTCTTTGTCCGGAGGGACTAAATGAAGTTTTAAGCCTGCTGGGCTTGAAGAGTTCCTAGGGAACTAGAGGAGTTCCAAGGCTGCTGGCCTTGAAGAGTTCTTTATGAGCTAAAGTTCCAAGGTTGTTGACCTTGAAGGAATCTTAGTGATTCAAGGTGCTGCCCTTCCTTAGTGGAAATCCTGCTAGTTGAAAGTATAAGAGTGGATTAGGAGCTTGAGTCTCTGAACTACTTAAAATCCCTTGTGTCATTTACTTTATGTCATTTATATTATGTACCTAACTACTATGCATGTATTAACTGTTTACAACTTAATTAACTCTAAGAACAATGTATGTATGATTATGAATATATCAATGAAGGGGATCTTTTACTTATTCTGCTGTGCTTGAAAAGATTCTTATGTTTGTCATATGCTAAATCATTAGCAATAAAAAATAAACGAGAAAAGTATTTGAAATTAAAAGGATCTATTCAACCCCCCTTCTAGATCTATTGTGTGCCTATTGGGAACTAACATAAGTCATTCTCATGGTGACGTGAAATGACTTCCGAACGAAGTGTAACAACATGATGATTGGAAATAAAGGGATCCAATCGAGCATGGAAGGGAGACATGTCCAAGGAGAGTTAGGAAATGCCACGGGAGACGAAAGATCATTCAACCCACCCAAAGTGCTATCCACAATACCCACCTGAGCAATCACCAACTCGACAGAATCCTCCTTGGGAGGATGTACATCAGCAATAGTCTAAGAAGGATTCCTCCTCAAAGAAGCAGGAGTCTCATCGGTACCCTCAAAACTGTCATGTAGAGAAGTTATAGAAAGGTGTGAAAAGCGCTACACCACCTACAGCAGGTCATCCGAGCTGACATTAGACAAAGAATCCTTAGCATCAAGACGGACACAATCATCATGTAGTGAAGAAGACTCGATACAAATAGTGATATGCTGGGACATCTCACAAGTAAGGGAAGCCACCGCCGCTGCCCCATTTACGGTACTCACAAAGAGCCCAATGGGAACATCATCATCCTCTTCATCAGCATTGGTCTTCTCGATGACTTCTTGATTCTAAAAAAAAGAGAAATTTTGAGAGAGGATAAGAAGGACTAGATCGAAGATTTTCTAAGATATCCCAGGAGAACTCCTTTAAGGCTCGCCCTCTTAATGTTTTCTCCCCTAGAGGTTTCCTCCTTTAGGAATTTCGTTTTCAAGGCTTGCAAAACATCAAGCCCCGTGAAGTGTTCAGAAACTGGAATCATGACTTCAACACTTAAAATATTTTGCGCGATCATCTCACCAAAGGCGTGACTCACGCGCACGGGGCAAATGCTTACTGGTAGATGGCATAGGCATCCTCCAGAGTAGAGGTGCATTCCCCCCAAGTAGTGACGAATATGCATGTAGAGGAACACCATGGTCCTGTTGGATATGAATGTTCCTGCATAGCTGTATGCAAGAAGAATGCCAGCCATTTCTTTAGTATATCCACATAATCAGCATTTCCAAGTATTCCTGAAGGTGGCTAGATGAATAATACAAGAAGTCATCCCAACCTCCACAAGCCGCTGGATATAGAAATAAACCTTCCTTCTCTGATGGAGGAAGAGTTGTACGGTCATAAGTCTGGACTTGTTCCCAAAAGACGTCGGAAAGACCAAAAGAGGGGAGCCCTTCCCCAATCACTGAGAAATGGGACCTCCTCAGTGGTTCCCGGGTCTGCAGAATATTCAATCGAGAGGGCCTGCAAGCAAGAAGAATTTAGCATAAGGTGTCCAAAGAGTAAGGAAAAGGATGACAAGGAAAGCATTTGAACTTGAAGTGCTTACCATGGAAAAGAAGAAAGCCTGAGATTTAAGCTTAAAAACACCTTAAAAGAGGAAGAAATAATGTTAGAAAGAGTTAGGAATCACAATTATTATAAGACCCCAACTTATTAATGAATAAAATTAAATTTTCTCTAAATATTATTGTGAATAACAAGGGATTAATTTGATATAATACTTTGGTTATGGGTGAAATGTGCAAATTTTGCAAAATAAGCAAGTGGTTATAAAATATTCATTTTGTCGGAGAATATTCGTTTGGTCGTGGAATATTCTTGCTGTCGGGGAATATTCGTACGACGGCGCAGCCTTGTGTGGGCCCAATAACAGAAAGCGATTGGATGAAGAAAACGACAAGTATAAGTTGTTTATAAATAACAGCGTAGTTGTTACCGTTAATACTGTTGGAATACCCGGTGGTTAAAATACAGTAGCACACGGTATTGCACCAATTATTGATTCTTACGAAGGAAGGCACTACTCAATAATTGTTACAGTAGTTACTGTTCAATATTTTATTTTATTGATTCAATAATTGATGCATTGATATTTTATATTATTGTTGTTTCAATAATTGTCACTGCACGGTATTTCTCATTATCAGATCAATAATTCATATTATTTGAATAATATTATTAGATAACATTATTGGCAATGTCTAGAAAGTTCTGTCGAAGGAGAGGTTTGGTCATATAATTACGCGCCAGTAAGGAGAAATTCCTATTGGAAAACCACTCTTTCTTGGGAACGGCCTGGTTGTCATAAATGTGATTCTGTAATATTATTTATGAATAATTAATTATGAATTCATATGATAAGGAAATATATATTTTATGTGGATATAAATGAGGGATATATTTTTGTGGTTAAAAATGAAGGAGTTAATGTTGAGGTTTTTATCAGTATTTTTGTCGGAATGGAGGTATTAAAAATCAGGATTTTTGAGATATTTTACGGGGGTTATAATTTTTAATCCGACCGTTGGATCGTGGTAATTTTTGGATATGTTATACATATATAAGTTGAGTATATGTCCACAAATTTTGAACCGTTAAAAATGAACGTATGATTTATTATGAATTTTACGAGATGACTGGTTCAGAAATTGTTGAATTTTCAGAGTTAATCATTTTGGTGGAAAATTCTAGAATTGGTGGACCCCACTCTTGGTTGGTGAAGAAATGTGCTGAGATTTTTATTCAAATGTGGTGGGTGGGAATAGTAGCAGGTAAATCCATCAGATTGCAGGTTAAGTATGCTTCGGCGTGCTAATATTTTCCTATAAATAGAGGGCTAAGTTAGAATTGAAAATCACACCAGAAACAAGTTTTCTCTCTTTCTCACTCTAGATTATTGAGTGTATTTTGTGAGTATTTAGATACTTTGAGAGTTTCTATTCATCAGAGCAAGTTTCTTTCAGCCTTATACCGGTATTCCGACCAGAAGTACTGATATTTTGAGGTAAGGGATATTATCTTCTTCTTAAATGATATTATTTTCTTCAATATCATTATGCTGAAATATTAACATGAGTTTTTATCAAATTTAGAACTTTTTGTCTGGGTTACTATTCACGTATACGTTACTATTCACGTATACGGCACTATTCACGAATACGGCACTATTCACCGAAAAATAAAATTTTCCCTTTTTGTCCAAGATGTCTATTATGGTTACTATCTTTGATTGTATCCATGTTTTGATCTTTATTTTTGAATTCTGCTTCACAATTGATTATTATGAAGTATTATTGATCTTGGATAAACTGTTATACGAATCCCTACTATTTGTCCTTCTCTCTCACTGGATTCGTTATCTTTAAGATATTTTTCATCATCCTCAGTCCTAAATGATGATATTACTGAATATCTTTGGCCTGTAGTGCAAAGATGTATGATTACTTGATTAATATCTTTGGCCTGTAGTGCAAAGATGAACAGGTGTTGAGATGAACATGACTGATAGGTGATACAAATGAATATCTTTGGCCTGTAGTGCAAAGATGAATATTTGGATAAAGATGATTATTAATTGATGTTACAGGGATAAAATATTGATGATGGACTTTTAAATCTTAGAAGATAGTAGAATTCATTCTCTACTTGACTCTTCTAATGGTTTGCTGTTTCCGCTGCAGTTGTTGATCTAAAACTTGTTGTCGATTATATTCTATCAGATTTTTCCCTGTTGAATACTAATGATAATTTGTTATATATTATCTTAGTCATAATATTCTTTACTGGGCTAGTTGAGCTCACCCTTTTCCTTTTTGTTCTATTTTTCTTCGAAGGAGGTGAGAACATAGCAGGATCTAGTCGGGGTATGAAGTGATGGTTCTAGAAAGATGTTTTAGCAGTCCTCACTATTTCTGTAAAATAGTGTTTGAATAATTGTATTGAGAACTTATTTGAGTGTGGATATTGTCTAGAAGACAATATTTGTATTTAAACTCACAGTATGTGTTGTCGTATTTTGTACGACAATTGTATTATAGAAATTGTAGTTTACTTGCTGTACCATGTATTTGGCGACTCAGAATGGGTGTTGTATACCTATTTTGGGGGCGTCACAATTATGCAAGAAAAAATTTCTCGAAATTTTCTAAAAAAACTTCGGATAGTCCAAAAGCATTCTTCAGAGCCTTTTTTGGACTTATAATAGTAAATGTCATGGCCTAAGGCAATAATTTTTGTAGGGCTCGTCGCTAGCTTCGTTTTGATATATTATGGACCCCGAAACTCCAAACGGATCAAAAGTTACGATTAAAATAGTAACTACTCCTCCCGAACTTCATTTTTTCCATCTTATCGCTGATTTCCCCCTAGGGTTCGGCCCCCTAGGGTTTGGCCCCCCAAAGTTTGGGCCCCTAGGGTTCGGCCACCTAGGGTGATGTCGCTGCAGAGCATTTTTCTTCCTCGTGTTTTCATAGAAAAAAAACGTCAAATCTTTTTTTATGAACCGAGGGAAAAAACCGAGATGTAATCAAGATAATGGGGCTCGGAAGACAAAAGAAAGATTGGAGGTACCTGAAAAAAAATCCTATAGGGTTCAGCCCCTTATAAGGTTCAGTCACCTAGGGGTTATTCCCTCTATTCCTTTGAGGTCCTGTTGCTCCACAAATCAACCGCTTGGAACGAGTGCTTTTTCGCCGCGAAAATTATAGCCTTTCTTTGATGAATTTCGAAGGAAAAAACCAAGATATGCTCAAGGTGATGGGGCTCAGAAACAAAGAAAGACTACAATTGCTTGAAATAGAAAAGAGAAATAGAAGAAACAAGTCAAGAGAAATCCGAAAGAAAACAAGCAAGTAAGCAAATTGAAAAGCGAAGACGAGAAGAAGGAATGGAGCCCCAAGGGTTTGGGTCCCCCATAGGGTTCAACCCCTAGGTTTCGGCCCTATATGGGTGAATCCTCATTGTTACCTCTCGTTCGGATTGAAGAAAGTCTCCTTGCAGCTCCTTGATGATATTCCTAGCTAGTAAGAAGAGAGAAAATCCAAAATGAAGCAAGATAAGAAAGGAGGAGTGAATGGCTTAGGAGATGCATACATGTATAGCCCCCCAAAGTATACTTGCAACGAAAAAGAAGCAATCACTCTTTTTCCATTAAGGAAATGGTTCAATCTGGTTTCCAAAAGATAAGTATATTTGATTTTGTTTCTAAATAGAAATATATATAAAGATATTTTTTTTAAATATAGAAAAGATTTGATTTTTACTCCCAATAAAGGGAAATTTCAAATTTTGATTTTTTCCTTCTAAATAATAATAATGATAAGGAAGGATATTGTCTTCAAAATCAAATAAAGAAAAAAAATTGATTTTATTTCCAAAATAAAATTAAGATTTGATTTGATAAAAAAGAAATATTTAGTGTTCCAAAAAAAAGAGTTTATTAGATTGAATTTTATTTGGTAATATTTGATGATCTTCCTTGTTTTAATTTCCAAAAAAAAATAAGGAAACAAATATTGGGCAAGCTATGGAAACATTTTCAGAAGATTTTCCAAAATGTCCAAGGAAGAGCCCTGCTAGGTTTTGCCTCCTTAGGATTTAACCCCAAGGGTTTGGTTCCCTAGGGGTTCCCTCTTCTAGGATCCTTGTCTTCAAGACTTGCAAAGTAGAGTCCTGCAAAATCGTTCAAAAGCTTGAAGTATTCTTGTACAATCGTCTATTTGGAAAAGCGACTCTCGCGTATGGGGAAAATATGGGCCCAAATGCAAATTAGGATACATGTGACCTAATTGAACTAAATGCATAATTAGGGTTCTACGGTCTCATTAAATGTATAAATTAGGATTTGCATGGCCTAATTGAATGAAGACAGAAAAGCCAAAAATAAACGTACTAGACCCGAGAGAAGCTTCCACGTGTCCCGAGGCAGAAGACTCATGGAGGTGGCTCTAGTTTGGGAATTGATTGAGGGATTGGATTGGTGGCTAGAAGGACAGGACGATATGGTTATTATTCTAATGACTAAAGGGTATTTCTAGAATTTCCCTGAAGACGTGTGCTTGACATATGACTACTTAAGTTCTAGTAAACTCTATAAATACCCCTTCGGAAAAAAAACCTCTTTGGTGACTAGGGACTTAGACATTCTCTCTCAAAGCACTCAAGACTTGCACATTCTCTCAACTCGAAGCACTCAAGAAAGCTCTTGGAATCCCTGCTACCCTAACACGGTTTTCAGATTCTGAGAGTTCTGCCACGTGTCGTTGGAATAATATCCCGCCTGTTCTTCTTCCCTCTTCAGTCAATCAATCAATTTCATGCTCTTCGTGGATTTCTCTCCTCCTCAGCCAATACGAAATCCTAACTAACAAGACACGATTTCCTTGCCCACAAATATAGGTAGAGAAAAAAAAGAGATGGCGAATGAAAGAGAAAGAGATTTAATTAAAACGAGAAGAGAAACGATTGAGGAAGAGATCAAACTAATTTGTTGAGTCAATTTCAAACTTAAACAAATTGAAATCACTCATTTAATTTAGTTATTGTGAAATTTGACTTTGTAACTCGACAATGACCCCTCGAGGCCATTAATATTTATGTCACCCACCCTGGCCACTAATTATACCCCATTAATCAATAAATACGTTTTTGTTTACAACTAATTCAATATACCATTAATATTTTTGTCCACTCTTTTGTAGTCTACAATTTACAAAAATAGCTTTTCAGTTGTGGCCCGGGGTGTGTCGCACAATAAAGTACGATCAAATAGAGTAAAGTGGTTGTATTTGTTTATTTCTTAATACTTTTTAATATTTTTATAATTGATTCAGTAAATGAGTAAAATTGTTTGATAAAATTTTATTAATTTCTTTTCGTCTCTTAATCGGTAAACGAAAGATATAAATTTAAATCATTAAAAGTTATCTCTTAATAAAAAATTTAAATATATGGAGTCCCTATAAATATTGTACTCCCTCCATTCTAAATTTTATGATCATTATTGATTTTTGAAAAGTCAATTTAAATTTAAAAGTCATTCAGATGTTTATACTTTTTAGTTACCAAACAACTTTTTAAGTTCAAATATTAGTTTACTCAAATGATCTAATTTATTAAGATATACTAACTATTCAAATCTTAATTACTCAATTTTATCAAACACCACCTAATTATATAAACATAAAAAAACTAATGCATCATCTTAAATGAGTTTTGGGCTTTATTTTGATAACCCATAAAAAGTTGAGCCTTTTTAGTTTGGCCCAATTTTGGAATGACCAACCCAAGTATAAACTTTAGCTCATTTCTTCTCGAAAAAAGGTCCAAAATTGTCCCTGAGATTTGGGTCGAAGTCCCACTTAGACCCAAAACTATTTTTCCAAAAGTACCCCTGATGTTATTAAAATCAACTCACCAAAGCCCATCCCGTTAGAGTTGCACAACAGGTCATCCTGGTCTGGGTCTGCCAAGTCTTGGTCGTTGATTAGGTCAGGTCAGCCTTGACTTTGGGCCTTCAAAGCTAGGCCAGGATAGGCTTATCCCATAAAAATATGATCTATTAAGGCATGTAGGCCAGACCAGGACAGACACATGTTGGTCCGGTCTGGTCCTGCATTTATTTTTGGGTCCTTTACATAAGTATACAACAAATAGAAAGTAATTACAAGAAAAGTGCATCAATCAAATAATTACAAAAAGAGTATAATTAGGACTCATATTACAAAAAATAGTACAATTCATAATATTAAGGAAACCTAAAATCAAGGAGAAATAACTACTATAATTAATAATTCAAATTCAAATATCTTGGATCTAACAACAAATTCAAATTCAAATTCAAAAATAATAATAAAATTCAAATATTCAAAGTTTGGTAATGTCATCTTCCTCCTCCCCTTCGCCAATCATCTTCCTCCTCCCCTTCGCCGCCGCTTCAACACCATGGACGCCGATCTCCTCATCCATTACAGCCACATCTGACATTGTGACGAAGGTTGATTTAGTCCAGAAATTAAAAGGAGAAAAAGTTAAATTTTAGTGCAGTTGGTATCCAAATATTTATACAAAGGTAACCATTTTAGTTTTTGTGGGCAACCAAGAGAAATTTCAGTGCAGTTGGTAACCAAAACTTTCAAAGGTAACAATTTTAGTTTTTGTTGGTTATATTTGTATTAAGGTTTGGCTACCAACTGCACTATGAAAAAAAAAATCTATAATTGATTTTTTATAATTAATTGGTAACCCAATAAAACTGAATTGGTTACCTTTGTATTAAGGTTTGGCTACCAACTGCATTATAAAAAAAAATCTATAAATAGATTTTTTTAAATTAATTGGTTACTTTGATATGACAGTTTGGTTGCCTTGGTATGAAGGCTTGGTTATCATCATCTAGTATTTGAATAGTTATCTTTGCAGAGGCAGGTAAGGAGTTCGTAGACTTTCTGTTTGGGCTCTTGAAACTTCCACTAGGTACTCTCATCAGGCTTCTGGCTGAGGAAGAAATGGCTTCATTTTGGACTTTGGGTAAAGTATATAAAAGTGTGGAAAACCTCAAAGCTGACTATCTACAACGAGAGCAAACCAAGCAAGTTCTATTATGTCCCACTAAGCCCTCATCAAACACCAATAGTACTACTCATTTATTGCAGCAATTGGGATATGCAGAGCCAGAACCCTCTACCATATTATCTGAACTCAACATCACCGCCATATCGAGGCATTTGAGGGCGGAGGATTGTGTCCCATGAGATCCAAAGCAAGGCCTTTTAGGATGAGGGTTTCGACGTCTTTGGGTTCGATCGCCATGGCCTTACAGAAAAGCAAAGATATATTCTTTATATATATATATATATATATATATATATATATATAAAGAATACGTTGAATGAAGAAGAATGGTGATAACTAACTAGTTGTTCTAGATGAGGAGAGAGAATAAGTCATGGGGATAATTAATCCTTAAATTAAAGAATCTTAATTGCATATTAATTTCTTAAATTAAGGAATCCTAATTGCACTAATATTGTAAATAAATATGAAATTGTATTAATTGTCTAAATATTTTATGAGTACACTTTTGTTGTAATTATTTTCAAAAATGTAATAGAATATGTAATTCATCCTTTATTTTTTTTAGTAAAAAATTCTACATGTTCGATCTGGTCCATAATCCAAGTCTGATTTGCATGTCCAGTCCGTTGTTTAAGACCGTTAGACTTGGGACTTGCCAACTTGGTGAGGGGTATGTATTAATTGATTTAACAATGCTACTATCACATAAAAAAGGGTCACATAATGCTCACATACATACTGTGGGGTCCCACCTGACATGTGGGGTCCACTGTATGCATGTGTGTGTATGTGAGTATTATGTGACCATTTTTTATGTGATAGTAATATTATTTTAATAGATTAAATTAAAAACTTTTGTGGTTGGGGCCTTGGCGCCCCTTAGGCCTTAATTCTTACTACCTTAGCTGATAGCCTGATAAGCTTCTTTATTTTATTTTTTTTCTTTTTGGTCCAATCCATCATCCATCCAAGGGTCCAAATGTCCAATCCATTATCCTTCTAAGATTTGAAGATTACAAGGGACAAGGACACAAGGCTCTCCTAGCCTCCTACCCTCTTACTCACTAGGTATAAATGAGTTTCTCCATCAAAAATTTAAAATAAGTAAATAACTCACAAGTCACAACTAAAAACCTATTATTGTATTTAATTAATTATTTATGTAATTATGTCTATAAATATTTAATATTAATAAACTTTTAATCAACTAATTTATTAATATTAAATAAACTAACTAGTATGTTAATATTAAATTTTAATTAACTAACTTGTAAATATTAAATAAACTAAGTAGTATATTCATATTAAAATTTAATTAAATAAATTAAAGTAGTATATTAATATTAAAATTAAATTAAATTAATTAAGTAGTATATTAATATTAAAATTTAATCAACTAATTTATTAATATTAATAAACTAAGTATTATATTATTATTAAAATTTAATCAAGTAACATATTAATATTAAATATATTAACTAGTATATTAATTAAATGTACTTACAAGAAATCAAGAATGAATAATTAAAACTTTAAACTTGATTGATGTATTAATTAAAAGTAATGTACTACAACTTACAAATTAGAATAACGAATAAGTAAAAAAATTAATTTATTGAATTGATGAATAATTATAATTTTATAACTTTAAAGTATAATTTAAACAATAATTAAGAATGAGTCGGTTATAAAAAATTGTCTTCAAAATTTTTAAAAATATGTCTTCAGATTTTCAAAAAATATTTAGTTTTGAATCTTCATAAAATATATCTTCAAATCTTCAAAAACTATATATTTTCACTTTCACTTTCGGCAGTTTCTGCTCCTTCGAGATCTTCCGCGGTATCGTACTCGTCTATTTCGTTTTGTACTCTTCTTTGCGCAACAAGATAATCTCTATAGCAAATGTATATTTTTAACGATTCCGGACTAAGTCTGCTTCTTTTTTCATCCAATATCCTACCAGATAAAGAAAAACAAAATTTTGAAGCTACGGTACTAGCTTGGATAATTAGTAGATCACGGGCTATCGTAGCCAAAGTAGGAAATTGCGTTTATGTTTTTTCCAGGAAGTGAGTATATTAAATATTTCAAATTCTTGGTCAATCATAAAACTCCTAAAAAGTACTACAATATAAATCAAATTCGTTTAAACTACTTGTGTGTGTTGAAGCTCTTGATTTCTTGGATAGTGATTTTAATAATGATACAAAGTTATAAGATGAAGGGGTAGGGGGCGGTGCACGTATAGATGTAGAATATATGAATTCATATTGTTTATAAAATTTAGTAAATGTATTATTAAAATTTCTTTTAATGAAATCAATAATAGTACTACCTATATTTTCTACTATATCTTCAAAAATACTTTTTACAACTTGTAATTTTATAATTGGGTTTAATACAGTTGAACAAGAAATAACAATTGGCATGTCTTCAAAGTATATTTAAAATTTTTCTTCCATTGACAAAATAAGGTTAACTCAAAAAGGATAATATTTAAATCTTGAAACATATTTGTTATTTATAAGCATCCAAACAGAACATGATGAATTGTAGGATAATAAACATTACTTAATATTTTTGTGTGTTTTTTAAAAACTTTAAGGCTATTTAAAAGTTGACCAAGTAGATCCCAGATTTGATTTGTTAATTTATGATCAGCTTGTGTATTATAAAACTCCATAATAATATTTTTACGTTTATAGACATCTTTAAAAAAATTATATGAATGCACTATTACACCTAGTGTTATTATCTAATTTTGTTCTTTTAAAATTTTCTCCTTTTGCAAGACAAAATTTTTTAAAATTTTGAATTCTTCTATTTGAACCATAACCATATATAATTAATCATAACACGAATTTTATATATTGAATCTTCTAAGTAACTGAATATGGATTGAACAATTAAATTTATTATATGACATACGCATCGAACATGAAAAAAATACATCATTTACTATAGACATTAAATCATTTTTTAACATGTTAACAAAACTAGTGTTATTGCTTGCATTACCTAAACTAATACTCATTATTTTATCTTTAATTTTATAAGTACAAATAATAGACATAATTTGAGCATATATTGTTTGCCTAGTATGAGGTAATTCAAAAAATTTAAATCCTATTATTCTTTTTGGCATTTACATTTCAGAATCTATCCAATGAGCAGTAATACAAATATAGCTAACCCCAAGTTGATGATCAGCAGACCAAATGTCATTAGTTAAACAAATTTTACTATCAAAATATTCAATTAGTTTCTTTTTAGATTTATTATATAATTGTCAAAATATTCAATTCTTTGAATCTTTATTTTCTTTTTCTGTTATACCGTATTCAATATTTAGTATCGAAATGAAATCATAGCTTTTAATTTTTATTTTCTTTTTGGTTTTGAAGTTGTTTTTTGAATTTTAATTGGAGGCAACCCAAAAGTAACATAATTGTAACGGTGTGTAATGATGGAAAAAGATTGTAAGAGCTCACAGGTTTTGCGCCTTTTTGCTTATTTTGAATACCAGTCCTTTTGCCTGTTTTGATCTATTGTTGTCTTCTTTGATCTATCTATTTTGAAGAGTTGCTAGAACTGATCGACGTCTTGAAAACTAAAAAAAATTAAATTTGACATTCATAGTTTAATACTGCAGACGATACTTATTTACAAACGACGTCGTTTTCAGTTGGCCATTTGGGCATTTGGTCATACCTAGCGTCTGCAATTTAATACTGTAGACGAAGACATTTACAAAGAGGATCATTTTAATCTTCTGTCTCGTTCGCAATATTAAACTGCGGAATACTAAAAACTAAACTGTGGACGATCCTTCTATTTAATCGTTCGATCTTCTGATAGAGGGTCACGATGTGTTGTAAGAATAACTTTAAGTAATGTTAATTATGGATCGGTACCCATATATGTGACGCCCCCAAAATTAGGTATACATCACCCATCTTGGGTCGTCAGATACATAGTACAGAATATAAATACAACTTACAATACAACTGTCGTGTACAATACGACAAAACATAAACTGTGAGTTTGAATACAAATATTATCTTCTAGAGAGTATTTATACTCAAAAGGAGTCCTCATTACATTTATTAACACACTATTACATAGAATAGTGAGGACTACTAACTAATACTATCATTCGGACCATCACTCCGTTCCCGACTTGCCCCAGCTACGTTCTCATTTCCTAAAGAGAACAGTGAAAGAAATGGTGAGCTCAACTAGCCCAGTAAGAAATATTATGACTAAGATAATGCAGAATAAATTATCATTAGCCTTCAACAATGTTAAACTGATAAAATATAATAGACATCAAGTTTAACTGCAGCGGAACAAGCAATCCATTAAAAGAGTCAAGTAGAAAATAAACTCTACTATCTTTTATGATTTAAAAGGTTTTTCAACACTGTTATCGCTGGGACTCAGCTTAATAAAATAATCCACATCATCGAATCACCCCTGCACTACGGCCAAGGATATTCGTTAGTATCACGACCACAATTATCCATGCACTACGGGCCAAGAATATTTGTGTATTCATTAATGGTCATGATCATGTCAACAACTGTCCATCAATGCACTACGGGCCAATGAGGACTTTTACCACATCATTTGTAACATTACGGTCATGATTATACCGAATAATTCCTGGTCATAATCATACCAAGTCCATCTATGCACTACAGGCCACAGATGACTTTCAACATTTTATAAACATGAGGATGATGACAATGATATAAGAATTCAATAAAACAAGTTCAAGAATTAATTTATCCAATAATTAACAACGTCCAAATTGTCAACATGATACTGCTTTGTGGAGTAAAATTCAAGAATGCTTAGAATAATATTTTCATGAAAAGATACTGGATGAAACGCAATTATCAAGGATATTCCACTAATTTCATGAAGTATAGAAGTTAAAAATTAACCAACTGAGTATAATAAAGAATGGAATAACAAAAGAAATCATCCGGCATGCGATAGACCGCACAGACAGGTTATTCTAACAGAATAATAAATAATGGAACCAGGTCCGGCGTAAACGCACAGACAGGATATTCCGATATTCCGACAGAATAATAAATAATGGAACCAGGTCCGGCGTAAACGCACAGACAGGATATTCCGACAGAATAATAAATAATGGAACCAGGTCCGGTGTAAAACACACAGACAGGATGTTCCAACAGAATAATAACAAGACGGAACCAGGTCCGATGTAAAACACACAAACAGGATGTTCCAACAGAATAATAATAAAAACGGAACCAGGTCCGGTGTAAAACACACAGACAGGATGTTCCAACAGAATAATAGAAGAATGTCACCAAGTATAGGGTATATCCGCGTATACAGGTTATTCCAACAGAATAATAAGAAATGGAATAACAACAGTTCTCTTCATGAATAAGAAAGAATAACACCCCTTACCGTTTTAAAGAAGAGCTGAAATAAGGAAGTAGTTAAGTAGCAGAATACTCTTCTTCTCTCTCTCTATAGTTTCTCTCTATAGTTTCTCTCTCTAGAGTTCAGTGAATTCGTAAGAAATAATGAAGGAATGAGCTGCTATTTATAGAAAAATAGAATGCATAGTAACTAATCCATGAACGGTCCAGATTGATTACTTTAATCTGACGGTCCATATTTAAAGAAAAATCTTTTAAATAAAATATAATATATTCTATTTATAGAATAACTTTAATAAAGTATTCTGTTTTATATAAAAAGATGTTTCTGTTTTATTACGTTAATAATACGAATAAAACAAAATGTCATTATCGCTAAATAATTCATATTATTAACTGACAATAATTGAATCAAACTGAGTGACTTCTCACATAAGCATTAATAATCAATACCGTGTGCTACTATGCAACCACACGTATTACTGTACTTTTACTACCGAGTAGTTCAACAGTATCAATGGTAAAATTTTTGCCGTTATTTTTAATAAAATATTTTTGTCGTTTTCTCAATCCGACAATAATTCCGTTGTGGGGTCCACCAATGATTGTGCCGTTGTACGAATATTCCCCGACCAATCGAATATTATATAACAACTTGCGTACTTTGCAAAATTTATAAATATTACCCACAACTATAACATTATATCAAATTAACTCCATAATATTCAAAAATGATATTATAGAAAATTCATCTTTATTTATAAAAGTTGGGGTCTTACAACCTCCCCTTCTTATGAAATTTTGCCCTCGAAATTAGGGTACGTACCTGGTATGTCAAAGAGTTAAGGATACCTTGATTTCATTTCAGATTCTAACTCCCAAGTCATTTCCTCAACATCGTGGTTTCTCCACAAAACTTTGACTTGAAGTATAACCTTGGAGCGTAGAATATGTTCCTTCTTATCCAAGATTTGAACAGGAACTTCTTCATACGTCAAATCTTCTGCTATTTCGTCCGGTTCTAACTCAATAATGTGGTTCGGGTCTTCCACATATTTACGTAACATGGATATGTGAAAAACGTTATGAACACGAGACATACTTGGCGGTAAAGCGAGTCTATAAGCCACAGTTCCTACTCGATCGAGGATTAAAAATGGACCGATGAATCGAGGATTGAGCTTTCCTCTCTTTTCAAATCTCGTAACTCCTTTCCATGGAGCAACACGTAAGAACACATGATCTCCTATATCAAATTCCACGTCCTTTCGATGAAGATCAGCATAACTCTTTTGTCGATCTTGTGAGGTTTTTATACGTTGTCGGATCGTTTGAATCTTTTCTGTAGTCATACGTACCAACTCCGGTCCCAACAACGTTGCTTCACCCACCTCATCCCAGCATACTGGAGAACGACATTTTCTTCCATACAATGCTTCGAATGGAGCCATGCCAATACTTGCTTGATAACTGTTGTTGTAGGAAAACTCCACCAATGGTAAGAACTTGTCCCAACTTCCCTTGAAGTCAAGGACACAGAGTCTTAATAAATCTTCTAGAGTTTGAATAGTCCTCTCTGATTGTCCGTCCGTCTGAGGATGATATGCCGAACTAAATCGTAAATTCGTGCCCATAGCTTTTTGTAAACTAACCCAAAATCGTGAAGTGAATCTTGGGTCTCGATCAGAAACTATGGATACTGGCATACCATGCAGTCTTACAATCTCGTTTATGTACATACGAGCAAGACGTTCAAGTGTATAAGTTTCTCGTATCGGTAAGAAATGAGCAGACTTGGTCAATCTATCAACAATGACCCAAATCGCATCAATACCTTGAGAAACCCTAGGAAGATCGGTAACGAAATCCATGGTAATGTGCTCCCACTTCCATTTTGGAATTTCAAGTGGTTGCAATGGACCTTTTGGTACTTGATGTTCCGCTTTGACTCATTGACAAGTTAGACACCTTGAGATAAACAGCGCTATCTCTCTCTTCATATTGCTCCACCAAAATGTATGACGAAGATCATGATACATTTTGGTACTTCCAGGATGGATTGCAAATGGTGTGTTGTGCGCCTCCATCATGATTTCATACTTTAAATCAGGGTTGTTAGGAACACAAAGTCTGGAGTTGACTCGAAGTATTCTTTCTTCATCGATTCTTGCTTCCGGCATAGCACCTTCTTGCACTTTCTTCCTCATACGCATCAGCTCCAGGTCTGTAGCTTGAGCAGCTTTAACTTTATCAATTAAAGTTGGTTCTACTCGAATATTCGCCATCATCACATGGGTCCCTGAGTCTTTAACTCTATCTCCATCCTTTGCAAGTCACACAAAATGGGCCTTTGTGTTGACAATATTGCACTCGTACTTGCATATGATCTTCTACTCAATGCGTCAGCTACCACGTTCGCTTTTCCAGGATGGTATTGAATGGTATGATCATAATCTTTCAACAGTTCAAGCCAACGTCGTTGTCGCATGTTGAGTTCCTTTTGAGTGAAAAAATATTTGAGGCTTTTATGATCCGTAAAGATCTCCACCTTCTCCCCATACAAGTAATGCCTCCAAATTTTAAGTGCAAAGACAACAGCTGCCAACTCTAGATCATGAGTAGGATAATTTCTCTCATATTCCTTGAGTTGTCTTGATGCATAGGCTATGACTTTTCCATGTTGCATGAGAACGCATCCCAACCCTTTGCTCGAAGCATCACTGTAGATGACAAATCCCTCCGAGCCAGATGGTATTGTTAGAACAGGTGCTGAAATGAGTCTCCTCTTGAGTTCTTGAAAACTCTTCTCACATTCTTCGCTCCAATCGAACTTTGTATCTTTTCGAGTCAGCTGAGTTAATGGAGTAGCGATTCGAGAAAATCCTTCCACGAATCTCCGATAATAACCAGCTAAACCAAGAAAGCTACGTACTTCGGTCACTGATTTAGGTTGCTCCCAGCTTTGAATAGCTTCAATCTTTGTCGGGTCAACCGATATTCCACGACTTGATACTACGTGCCCAAGGAATGCTACCTCCTCCAGCCAGAACTCGCATTTCTTCAACTTGGCATAAACCTTGTATTCACGAAGCTTTTGGAGTACCAGCCTCAAGTGTTGCTCATGATCTTCACGGCTTTTGGAATAAATAAGGATGTCATCAATAAAGACGACCACAAAGTGATCCAAATATTCCTTGAATACCCGGTTCATCATATCCATGAAGGCAGCAGGAGCATTAGTCAATCCAAAGGACATGACTAGGAATTCATAATGCCCGTACCGAGTTCTGAAAGCCGTCTTTGGAATATCCTCAGTTCTAACCTTCAGCTGATGATATCCAGAACGAAGATCGATCTTTGAAAAGAATTGTGCTCCTTGCAACTGGTCAAACAGGTCATCAATACGTGGCAATGGGTTCCTATTTTTTGATGGTGACATGATTCAACTCCCGATAATCAATACAAAGTCGCATACTTCTATCTTTCTTCTTCACGAATAGAACAGGAGCACCCCAAGGAGAAGTACTAGGACGAATAAAGCCAATGTCTAACAATTCCTGCAGTTGGATCTTTAACTCCTGAAGTTCAATAGGAGCCATTCGATATGGGGCTTTGAAAATGGGTTTTGTACCGGGTTCAAGGTCGATACAAAATTCAATTTCACGCTCTGGGGGTAGGCCAGGAAGTTCTTCAGGGAATACGTCAGGAAATTTATTAACAATAGAAATATCATTCAAAATGACGTATTTTTGTTTAGATCCGTGACATGAGCTAAGAAAGCTTGACATCCGTTTTTCAATAAACGAATAGCTTTATGGCTTGAGATGACAGCGATTGATTTTAATGGTTTGGTTGCTTGAATTCGCATAATAGGTCGATTAGGAATATGAAAGCTAACAACCTTACGAAAACAATCAATTTTTGCATGATGAGTAGTTAACCAATCAATCCCTAGAATCACGTCAAATGCAAGTATTTTTAATGAAATAAGATCGACAGGTAATGTGTGGGTACCAACTTGAACCAAACAAGACTTATAAACCGTGGATGTAATGAAGGTTTCTCCCAATGGAGTTTCAACAGATAAGTCAAAGTCTAATTTCTCCGGAATAAAATTTAATCGATGAGCGCAAGTAGGAGAAATAAAAGAATGGGTAGAACCGGTATCAAATAAAGTATAGACTTCGTTAGAGTTTATGATAAGCTTACCCGTGATGACCTCATTCGGGTTCCTTGCTTTCTGGGAGGTCACAACAAACGCTCTCCCTTGCACTACCGGTTTTGACTTTTCTGGGACGGCCTTTGGTGTCTCCATCTTGGCTGAACTTGTTTTTGGTAAACGACAAAATCGAGCTAAATGACCTTCTCTTCCATAATTATAACATGCTTTAGACGGCATCGCGCAGTTTGGACTGATGTGCCCCTCCCCTCCGCATTTGAAACATATGATAGGTGGTCGTTCTCCTTCCTTAACAACGGGTGCTGGTGCTGACGTCTTTCCATCATTGTTGAATCTCCTCTTCTTGAAATGACCATTCTTATTGTTTTGGCCCTGATTACCACCGAAGTGGTTACCATTTCTGGCATGTTGATTCCCTCCACGCTTGTTGTCACCGCTTCGATGACTGCTCTCACTAGTATTATCATTTTGCCGACTGCTCTCTTTTGGTTGCGTTGACTCGTTATCGCGCTCCACTAACTGAGCCCTATTCACAACATCTGAATACAAACACAGTTTATGAGAAATAAGATGTTGACGTATCTCAGGTTTCAAATCTCGCAAAAACATTCGCGTCATTCGCTCTTCATTATCCACCAAGTGGGACGCAAACCGGGACAACTCAGCAAATTTAGCCTCATACTGCGACACGGTCATATTATTCTGCTCCAATTTGATGAACTCCACCTCCTTCATGTGACGAACACTTTCGAGAAAGTATTTGTCATTGAACAGCTCTTGGAACTTCTCCCAAGACATCTTTAGTGCGGCAGGTTGAGTACGCTTAATCGATTCCCACCAGTAATCTGCCTCTCCTCGCAACATAAAGGCGGCAAAGGGAACCTTTTGCTCCTCGGAGCATCCCAAGACATCAAATATCTTGGTGATCTGCTTTATCCATGTTTCTGCTATAAGTGGTTTTGGCTCTTCCTTAAACTCCGGTGGTCCCAGCTCCTTGAACTGTTTAGCGGTGACCGTCCGAGAGTTTTCAGTGTTTCCACCTATATTTTGGACAAGAGCCGCTCTCGCCTGCTGTTGCATGAACTGCATAAAGTTTCTGAACATTCCATCATTCATCATCTAGTCAGTGTTGTTGTTTGCATGAGGATTGTCACCTTCCTGATGCACATTATCCTGATTATTGATATGTGGTGAATCAACAGTCGCCTGTGCTCCATTGCTATTCTCAACATTCTCAGATGCCATTTTCAGATACTGCCACAAAATAAAAGTTAATTGATATGTCATATATTATCCTTATATTATGACCGACCAATTAAATACCATGCAAATAAACTTAGGTAGGTCATACTAGCGAAGGAATTCCCCGTCTCTCCCCTCCTAATTCTATTCTCACATCTTAGCCAGGGATCATATCCCTAAGCTCTGATACCAACTGTGACGCCCCCAAAATTAGGTATACATCACCCATCTTGGGTCGTCAGATACATAGTACAGAATACAAATACAACTTACTAATACAACTGTCGTGTACAATACGACAAAACATAAACTGTGAGTTTGAATACAAATATTATCTTCTAGAGAGTATTCATACTCAAAAGGAGTCCTCATTACATTTATTAACACACTATTACATAGAATAGTGAGGACTACTAACTAATACTATCATTCAGACCATCACTCCGTTCCCCGACTTGCCCCAGCTACATTCTCATTTCCTGAAGAGAACAGTGAAAGAAAGGGTGAGCTCAACTAGCCCAGTAAGAAATATTATGACTAAGATAATGCAGAATAAATTATCATTAGCCTTCAACAATGTTAAACTGATAAAATATAATAGACATCAAGTTTAACTGCAGCGGAACAAGCAATCCATTAAAAGAGTCAAGTAGAAAATAAACTCTACTATCTTTTATGATTTAAAAGGTTTTTCAACACTGTTATCGCTGGGACTCAGCTTAATAAAATAATCCACATCATCGAATCACCCCTGCACTACGGCCAAGGATATTCGTTAGTATCACGACCACAATTATCCATGCACTACGGGCCAAGAATATTTGTGTATTCATTAATGGTCATGATCATGTCAACAACTGTCCATCAATGCACTACGGGCCAATGAGGACTTTTACCACATCATTTGTAACATTACGGTCATGATTATACTGAATAATTCCTGGTCATAATCATACCAAGTCCATCTATGCACTACAGGCCACAGATGACTTTCAACATTTTATAAACATGAGGATGATGACAATGATATAAGAATTCAATAAAACAAGTTCAAGAATTAATTTATCCAAGAATTAACAACGTCCAAATTGTCAACATGATACTGCTTTGTGGAGTAAAATTCAAGAATGCTTAGAATAATATTTTCATGAAAAGATACTGGATGAAACACAATTATCAAGGATATTCCACTAATTTCATGAAGTATAGAAGTTAAAACTTAACCAACTGAGTATAATAAAGAATGGAATAACAAAAGAAATCACCCGGCATGCGATAGACCGCACAGACAGGTTATTCTAACAGAATAATAAATAATGGAACCAGGTCCGGCGTAAACGCACAGACAGGATATTCCGACAGAATAATAAATAATGGAACCAGGTCCGGCGTAAACGCACAGACAGGATATTCCGACAGAATAATAAATAATGGAACCAGGTCCGGTGTAAAACACACAGACAGGATGTTCCAACAGAATAATAACAAGACGGAACCAGGTCCGATGTAAAACACACAGACAGGATGTTCCAACAGAATAATAATAAAAACGGAACCAGGTCCGGTGTAAAACACACAGACAGGATGTTCCAACAGAATAATAGAAGAATGTCACCAAGTATAGGGTAGACTGCGTATACAGGTTATTCCAACAGAATAATAAGAAATAGAATAACAACAGTTCTCTTCATGAATAAGAAAGAATAACACCCCTTACCGTTTTAAAGAAGAGCTGAAATAAGAAAGTAGTTAAGTAGCAGAATACTCTTCTCTCTCTCTCTATAGTTTCTCTCTCTAGAGTTCAGTGAATTCGTAAGAAATAATGAAGGAATGAGCTGTTATTTATAGAAAAATAGAATACATAGTAACTAATCTATGAACGGTCCAGATTGATTACTTTAATCTGACGGTCCATATTTAAAGAAAAATCTTTTAAATAAAATATAATATATTCTATTTATAGAATAACTTTAATAAAGTATTCTGTTTTATATAAAAAGATGTTTCTGTTTTATTACGTTAATAATACGAATAAAACAAAACATCATTATCGCTAAATAATTCATATTATTAACTGACAATAATTGAATCAAACTGAGTGACTTCTCACATAAGCATTAATAATCAATACCGTGTGCTACTGTGCAACCACACGTATTACTATATTTTTACTACCGAGTAGTTCAACAGTATCAATGGTAAAACTTCCGCCGTTATTTTTAATAAAATATTTTTGTCGTTTTCTCAATTCGACAATAATTCCGTTGTGGGGTCCACCAATGATTGTGCCGTTGTACGAATATTCCCTGTTAAAACGAATATTCCCCGACCAATCGAATATTATATAACAACTTGCGTACTTTGTAAAATTTATAAATATTACCCACAACTATAACATTATATCAAATTAACTCCATAATATTCAAAAATGATATTTATAGAAAATTCATCTTTATTTATAAAAGTTGGGGTCTTACAACCTCCCCTTCTTATGAAATTTCGCCCTCGAAATTAGGGTACGTACCTGGTATGTCGAAGAGGTAAGGATACCTTGATTTCATTTCAGATTCTAACTCCCAAGTCATTTCCTCAACATCGTGGTTTCTCCACAAAACTTTGACTTGAGTTATAACTTTGGAGCGTAGAATATGTTCCTTCTTATCCAAGATTTGAACAGGAACTTCTTCATACGTCAAATCTTCTGCTATTTCGTCCGGTTCTAACTCAATAATGTGATTCGGGTCTTTCACATATTTACGTAACATGGATATGTAAAAAACGTTATGAACACGAGACATACTTGGCGGTAAAGCGAGTCTATAAGCCACAGTTCCTACTCGATCGAGGATTAAAAATGGACCGATGAATCGAGGATTGAGCTTTCCTCTCTTTTCAAATCTCGTAACTCCTTTCCATGGAGTAACACGTAAGAACACATGATCTCCTATATCAAATTCCACGTCCTTTCGATGAAGATCAGCATAACTCTTTTGTCGATCTTGTGAGGTTTTTATACGTTGTCGGATCGTTTGAATCTTTTCTGTAGTCATACGTACCAACTCCGGTCCCAACAACGTTGCTTCACCCACCTCATCCCAGCATACTGGAGAACGACATTTTCTTCCATACAATGCTTCGAATGGAACCATGCCAATACTTGCTTGATAACTGTTGTTGTAGGAAAACTCCACCAATGGTAAGAACTTGTCCCAACTTCCCTTGAAGTCAAGGACACAGAGTCTTAATAAATCTTCTAGAGTTTGAATAGTCCTCTCTGATTGTCCGTCCGTCTGAGGATGATATGCCGAACTATATCGTAAATCCGTGCCCATGGATTTTTGTAAACTAACCCAAAATCGTGAAGTGAATCTTGGGTCTCGATCAGAAACTATGGATACTGGCATACCATGCAGTCTTACAATCTCGTTTATGTACATACGAGCAAGACGTTCAAGTGTATAAGTTTCTCATATCGGTAAGAAATGAGCAGACTTGGTCAATCTATCAACAATGACCCAAATCGCATCAATACCTTGAGAAACCCTAGGAAGACCGGTAACGAAATCCATGGTAATGTGCTCCCACTTCCATTTTGGAATTTCAAGTGGTTGCAATGGACCATTTGGTACTTGATGCTCCGCTTTGACTCGTTGACAAGCTAGACACCTTGAGATAAACAGTGCTATCTCTCTCTTCATATTGCTCCACCAAAATGTATGACGAAGATCATGATACATTTTGGTACTTCCAGGATGGATTGCAAACGGTGTGTTGTGCGCCTCCATCATAATTTCATACTTTAAATCAGGGTTGTTAGGAACACAAAGTCTGGAGTTGACTCGAAGTATTCCTTCTTCATCGATTCACACGTATATATCACGTAATTGATGACAAATTAAGATGCCCACTAATTAAACACCATTAATCTTCTATTCTAGTAGTATACACCATTAATAGTCTTATATGCTGCTTTAAAATTTAAAGACAGATTAAGATTCTTTTAACATATATATGGTAATGATTTGTAGCAAATTATTACTATACACACTATCTCAACAAACAGATCTTACATTGTTAATAATGATTTTTTTTATTGGCCACTACTCTTAGTAGCAGCTAGAGAAAATTTTTTTTCCTAACCTCTATTAAGAATAGAGGTCAAGAAAAATTTCTTAAACGCCCTCACCTTAGATAAATTTAAATAGTTTCAATGTATTAATTTGTAATGTAATTTCAAGTTGTATAATAATGAGGAGTTGAAATTTTAAATAATCAAATTGTCACAAAAATTGACAATGCTAAATTATATTACATAAGAAATTATTTATACAAATATTTTATAAAAATAAATACATTAAATATAGTTGACAATGTTAAATTTTATTACTTAAAAAATTATTCATACAAATTAATAATTACATTGAATATAATTCACAATTTTAAATTTTATTACTTAAGAAATTATTTATACAAATATTTTATACATTGAAACTATTTAAATCTAACCGCTAGCCAGCAAAAAAAAAAAATTCTATAGCTGCTACTACTACGAGTAGTTGCCAATAAAAAACGGTTGCTATGGACACTATTATAACAAAAAGATTTTACACTGTTAATTCAGATATCCAACGGCCCAAGAAGGAATTTTTTTTTTCAATGACAGTCAACTAAAATTAGTCATCACTGAGAGCTATCATATATTTTATTGTTTTGTAATGGCTTGAAAATTCTATCACAAAATACCTTCTTTTTGCAATTACAAATAAACGTCGTCATAAAAAAAATATCCTTTTTAATGATTGTTATGGTCGTCATAAACTATTGTTTTGATTATTTATTTTATTAAAATATTGGTGATAATATGAATGCAATCACAAAAAGGATATATCTATAAGTGATAGTTTAGTACATCACAAAAAGAAAATCTATTTACATAAAATTTGATAATTTATATGGTCAGTTCGCTTCTCCAGCGAACTAGAATGAGTGAACTAAAAAAGAACCGGCTATAGCGACGGTTTTTTTCGTCACTATAGCATAAAAAGACGATTTTTTATGTTATAACGACGGAAAAAATCGTCATTATAGCCGATTCGCTCTTAGTTCGCTCCCTCCAGTTCGCTGGAGAAAGTCGGGCTTGATATGGTTATCTCAATTATAATATATAAATGGCAAAATTAGTCATCACTAAGAATCATTATACATACTATTATTTTATAATTTCTCAAAATATTTATCACAAATAATTACTATATTTTGTGATTATTTTTAAAAACTGTCCCAAAATTTTGTTACCTATTCTTATTTGGATTCTTTACAGAAATATACAATAATTAGAAAGTAATTACACCATTAGTACATGCACAAAATAATTACAAAAAAAGTGTAATTAAGACCCATATTTACAATTCACATTAATAAGAAAACCTAAAATCAAGAAGAAATAACTACCATAATTAATAATTCAAATTCAAATATTTGGGATTTAACAACAAAAACAAATTCAAATTCAAAATAAAAGGAGGAAAAAACAAAATTATATCTTCTTCATCCTAATCTTCATCTCCCTCACCGCTCATTATCTTCATCACTGCCTCCTCTCTCTTCCCCTTCATCATCATCCTCCGCCGCGAATCTCCAAAAGTCCTTGATTGTGCCGCCGTTACATCGTCATCTCTTCCCCTTCATCATCCTCCTCTTCTGCCGCAAATCTCCGGAAGTACCTGAGTTACTTTTATGATTTTTTTAACGATTTGGTTACCAACAAAAACTAAAATGGTTACCTTTATATGAAGGTTTGGCTACCAACTGCATCACATTCAAAAAAAAATTGTAACCTAATAAAACTGAATTGATTACCTTTGTCTGAAGGTTTGGCAACCAACTGCATGAAGGTTTGACTACCAACTACATCACATTCAAAATAAAATTGGTAACCTAATAAGACTGAATAGGTTACATTGGAATGAAAGTTTGGCTACCAACTGCATCACATTCAAAATAAATTGGCAACCTAATAAAACTGAATAGGTTACCTCGGTGTGGAGGTTTGGCTACCAACTGCACTATAGGAAAAAAAAATTCAGGAGGCGGAGGTGGTGGAGGCAGAGGAGGAGGCGGTCATAATGGAAGCGACAGAGGAGAGGTGGAGGCAGCAGAGGAGGAGGTGGAGGTGACGGCGGAAGGCGACAATAATATTGTCGGCGATCAATCTCTTAGTATACACCGGTGAGGTGTCCGAATAGGCCATTGGAAGGGGAAGCGCGCCATCGTCGTCGGTCAAGTAGCTCTCTCGTTCACATGACCACCTCTTTTTTGGTCCAACCGGAGGGTCGGTGGCACGACAACGGACTGCGAATGAGGGCGGAGAGAGAGCGAGAAGAGTTTGTGTAACAATGAAGACTGAGTTTGTATTTCTAAGAGAGAGAAAGGAAGAGGAAGAGGAGTTTACTTATTAATTACTTAATTTAATAAGTAAATCAATACTAATTACCTAAATTAAGGAATCCTAATTGCATACTATTTCCCTAAATTAAGGAATTCTAATTGCATACTAATTACCTAAATTAAGGAATCCTAATTGCACTAATATTATAAATAAATATGAAATTATATTAATTGTATAAATATTTTATGAGTGCACTATTGTTGTAATTTTTTTTAAAAAATGTAATAGAATATGTAATTCATCCTTCTTATTTTTGTAGCATTTCATCCATGTTTTGTGCTTGACTTATTTGTGTGGATGATTTATTCTTGTGGCGTGAGATATTTTTCTACACAAACACACATGTTCAGTTGTTCACATCATGATCTCCAATATAACACTATAGTTTTAAACGCGAGAAACATGCACATTGGCAATAGTGTATTATAGTAAATTAGTAATACTAATCGCAGGGACGGAGCCACATGTATATTGGAGGGGGCCACGCCCCCCCAGTTGGGTAATTTCTAGTTACGCACAGCACACAAGTATACGTGGTCAACAAGTAATAAAGTAAAAGTAGAGTTTCGTTCCCACGAGTAATTGTTTAATAAAAATCACCAAGTACTAACCCGTAACCAACTCAATCTTATTTAAACGAATGAATTTCAAATTATATAAATTAAATTATTTAATTACACTAATTCTAATTAACACTAATTAAAAATCAGATTACGGAGATTTAAGATCACAACTTCACTTATTGCTTCCTTTAAGTTAACACAGTTCTCATCAATTATTTTCTATCTTGAATTGTTAATCAAGAACACTAAAGCAGATAAAACCACCTCTCGATGCATAATACCCATACTCACTTAAATCCACAGATGATAGAATTAAGTAAGACACCCTAATTAACTAATCCACTATATCTCTATGTGAATTACAATTAAAAAGGATTTAAAGCACAATTTCTCTATAAGATTACATATGGCGTAAAGGCATATCTCTATCCTAAACACGAATCATGAATTCCATCTATGCATAAATCACAAATACATGCTATCATAATCAGATCTAACTCTAAACTTCATCTCTCGAGTTCATATAGATTATCACGGTAATTGATGGCCAATCAATTAAATAATTAAGTCCAAATCACAATAGACAATCCTCACAATAGAACATAATAATTGTTAGCGAAGCATATTAAAATAAACTACACAATAAGATCCATTGTAATCTCAAACAAAGAATTAGTTCATGATTATTGAATTAAAACTAAGAATCAACAATTGAATAAACAATAAAAGACAAAGATAGAAGAAGATGAGAAGATAGAATCTATTGTCTGTAGATTTGATTCTCTCTCCTTGCTCCTCCTTTGAATCTTCAATGGTCTCCAAGTTGCTTCAATCTCCAAATCTAATTAGAACTAATGTTTTGGTCCTAATTTACTATAATCTAATCTAATAGAATCCTCTCTAATCTAATCTCCCCCTCACTAATCCTTGTAAATCTCCTCCTTTTATAAGTCTCTTTATATGTCTTTAAGTCCTCTTGAAAGTCCTTGAGTCAATCGGATCGAAACAATCCTTCCCGAACTCAAATTTGGCCAAAAAAACGTCTTTTCTGCGCATACCCCCGCCCCGGCGGGGGTTTATACTTGTAAAGGGCGCGCCCCGGCTGGCTAAGGGTTTGTTTTCCAACTGGTACCCCCGCCTCGGAGGGGGTTTTATGAAGGAAAAGCCAGCCCTGGCTGGGGTCATGTTTCTGCTCTAACATCCTTTGGGAAAACGACCATAACTTTTGATCTGGGAAGAGTTACGGGGCCTGCGACCTATCAAATCGAAGCTATCGACGAGCTATACAACTTTCATTTTTTGAGATTTGACAGATTTTGTGACAACCCCAAAATAGGTTCATTCCACCCAACCCATTCTGAGTCGTCAAATACATGGTACAGAAAACAACTACAACTTTATTACAACAATTGTCGTGCAAAATACAACAACACATATGCTGTGAGTTTGGATACAAATATATACCAAATGTGATATTGGACACCATCATGTATCAGCACCTCACAAAGGTACCTTACATAAAGGTACAGCCAAAAATTGTTTTAGAAACTAAAATCTTTGGGAAGCGCTCAAGGAAACCTTCGTACATGGGAGGCCATACTTCTAGGTTATGATAGATATCATATGGCCACAGAATTATCCTTGGTTGACCCAATAGACCCCAAAGAAAAACGAGAAGATTACTATCATATTCTTCCCAATGGTGAGTCTTCTCTTGACTTATCATTATCTCCACTGTCTCTAATTGAGAATTATATTTCAAACAAACACCAAGATTATATAGGTAGTGCTCGTAGATATACTCAGCAAGTGGATGAGCACAACCCTGTCTTATGATGACACGAGGTTGTATGTCATTAGACATCTTGTATGATAGTGACAACACAACCTTCCAACGTTGGGTTCGTCTCACCCTATTTTCTTCACCAAATATAACTACTAAATGATGACCACCGTTCTATTCCCTTGTTACCCCCGCTCGATCCAGCTACACTCTTATTACCTGAAAAGAATTGTGAAACAAAAGGGTGAGCACAACTAGCCCAATAAAGAATATCATGACTAAAGATAAATAAATTATCAATAGTCTTCATCAGTAATAAATCAGAGATTTAGAACATATGGTAGATGATAAAAATTTCAACCATAGTTGCAGCGGAACGAGCAATCCATTAGAAGAGTCAAATAGACCATAAAGTCTATTATCTTCTTCACATTAAAAGTCCACCAACAATATTTTATCCCTGTAGCATCAATCAACAATTCCTGTCCACAATTACATGTATAACTCATAATCGTAATTGTTGTTCTAAATTCCTTTTCTCATCCAGGACAAAGATAATTTTCATCACCTGAAACATCAAATATCATGGTTATACCAAATCACAATTCATGTTCATAATCATACTAATAAATTCATCTTTGTACTACGGCCCAAAGATATTCATCAACAAGTCATCTTTGCAATACATGCCAAAGATATTCAACAACAGAGCATCTTTGCATTACGAGCCAAAGATATTCATCAACAACTCATCTTTGCACTACAGGCCAAAGATATTCAACAACAAGTCTTCTTTGCATTACAGGCCAAATATATTCATATCATTTTAGAACTTATATAAACAATAATTATAACCATCTTGATCAATTCACCTTTGCACTTAAGTTAAAGATATTCAATTATAAATTCAATGGTCATGATCATACCAATCACAATTCAACTTTTCCACTACTGGCCAAAGAGAACCCATAGTCATGATCATATCAATAATCTACCCATCTTTACACTCAAGTGAAAGAGAATATCATCATTAGGATTATAAAAATATTATATATGATAATAAAATCAATATAATCAACATATAGATTTAATCTCAAGAGTAATATTCATAAATCAACTATAATTTGGTCAGAAAAAGAAACCAATTTTGTCGTGAATAGTAACTCATGAATAGTAAACCCAATATAAAAATATAGAAATTCCACAATAAAATACATACCAATATTTTGGTATAATGATATTAAAGGAATAATATTTCTTAAGCTTATAAACAATTTATTTTTAATTGTTTATACTTTACTAAATAATGTATTTAATCATCCTAAAATGCCAAACTCATAAGATTTCATCACCAATAACCAAAAACCCTCATCAAAAATCTGCATATACCTCATATAGGATTCTCAAGCCATAAAATCCTATTTTCTAATTTTCTTACTTCACAAAATATATTTAATTCATTTACTCATAACTAGACCATTTTCATGAAAAAATACCAAATCAGTTCTAAAAATATTTCTTTTCTGGGATTTAGCATAATATAGTCTCATAGTGAACATATATTTTTCTCAAAATTTTTAAAAGTCATTTACTATTTTTCATATGGCCAAAACAGCCGAATATTTAGACATTTATCATAAATTGTACTTCTGTCTAAAAATTCTGAAATTTACAGAGTATACTTCTATCATATACATGTACTCTCAATAAAAATTTCATCAATTTTGGAGTTAATCACAAGAAGTTATAAGCGGTTACTTTTAAAATAGTCTTTTCTTATAAAATTCATAACTCTTCATCTATACATCCAAAAATCACTATTTTTGGACACAATCAAGAAAACTCATCAAAATATCATTTCAAATTTTTCCAGAATTTTTGAAGGTCAGAAGAATTACGAACTGAAAAATATAATAACCCTTAAAATCTCTTACTATCCCTTACCTCAAAAGAGCGGTACTTCTGATCGGTATAAGGCTGAAGAAAACTTGCACTGATGAATAGAAACTCACAAAGTATCTAAATACTCACAAAATATACTCAATAATCTAGAGAGAGAAAGAGAGAAAACTTATGAATTCTGGTGTGATTTTCAATTCTAACTTAGCCCTCTATTTATAGGAAAATATTAGCACGCCGAAGCAGACTTAACCTGCAACCTGATGGCTTTACCTGCTACTATTCTCACCCACAACATTTGAATAAAAATCTCAGTACATTTTTTCACCAACCAAGAGTGGGGCCCACCAATTCTAGAATTTTCCACCAAAATGATTAACTCCGAAAATTCAACAATTTCTGAACCAGTCATCTCGTAAAATTCATAACAAATTATACGTTCATTTTTAACGGTTCAAAATTTGTGGACATATACTCAACTTATATATGTATAACATATCCAAATATTACCACGATCCAACGGTCGGATTAAAAATTATAACCCTCGCAAAATATCTCAAAAACTCTAATTTGATTTTCAATACCTCCATTCCGACAAAAATACAGATAAAACACCTCAACATTAACTCCTTCATTTTTAACCACAAAAATATATCCCTCATATATATCCACATAAAATAAATATTTTCTTATCATATGAATCAATAATTAATTATTCACAGATAATATTACAGAATCACATTTATGACAACCAGGCCGTTCCCAGGAAAGAGGGGGCTTTCCAATAAGGATTTATCCTTATTGGCGCATAATTAGGTGACCAAACCTCTCCTTAGATAGAACTTTCTAGACATTGCCAATAATGTTATCTAATAATATTATTCAAATAATATGAATTATTGATCTGATAATGGGAAATACTATGCAGTGACACTTATTGAACAACAATAATATAAAATTTCAACGTAGCAATTATTGAATCAATAAAATAAAATATTGAACAGTAATTACTGTAACAATTATTGAGTTGTGCCTTCTTACGTAAGAATCAATAATTTCAAAAATACTGTGCAATACCGTGTGCTACTGTGCAATAACGCGTATTACTGTATTTTAACCGCCGGGTATTTCAACAGTATTAACGGTAACAACTACGCCGTTATTTGTAAAAACTCAAATTTGTCGTTTTCTTCATCCGATAGTTATTCGTTATGGGACCCACAAATAGTTGCGCCGTCGTACGAATATTTCCCGACAGAAAGAATATTCCACGACCAAACGAATATTCCCCGACAACAATGATTATTTTATAACCACTTGCTTATTTTGAAAAAAATTCACATTTCACCCATAACTTTAAACTTTTATCAATTTAACCATTTACTGAATAGTAATTATAAGAAAAATTGAATACTTTTATTTCATAAAATTCAGGGTCTTACAGATTCAGATTGGACGAAGGTCGAAAGTGGGATTGAAGTGACCACTATACAAATGACCACCCAAAACAGTGAAGTTCAACGTCCGTTGGTACAAAGATCATAACTCTTACATCCGAACTCCGATTGGGATGATTCAAGATGTTCCAGAAAGCTAAGAAGAAGCTCTATAGTATAATCCAAGATCCAAGCCAAGAACATGCATCCAACTTGGTGTTAAAAGTCCATCAATCTTCCCTTCTTGCATTTCCTTGCGTATTTTGGTCCAAAAGATGTCCGAATTGTTTTCCCTTGCTTCTTCATGCCAATGTTATGTCATAGCCTACAAAATAACATAAAATGTATGAAAAGTAACTAAGAAACATAGGTTTAAGCAACTAATTCAGGTAATAGATGCCAAATAAGTAGGTATAAAACCTATTTATCACCCCCCAATGTTTGAAATTTTTATAAGATTCACCCCCAAAGTTTAAAATTTTTATAAAACTCACTTGTACATTTGGTTTGGTTTGAAAATTTTGTAAGGCTACGGGCCCTCAAGTTTTGATATGTTTTAAAAGACTTTTTTGCTATATTTTATTATCTTTGTCGAAGCAAATTCTATTACTATATTATTTTTATTTTAGTAAAAATATGTTTGTAATAGTTATATTTTATGCTGTTAAAATTTTTTTTGGCCCCCCCAAAGAATAAATCCTGGCTCCGTCCTTGACTAATCGGTATTTAGTAGGTTTAGGGTTTAGACGTTTAGTTACTTTTTCTTCTTTCGTCTTTATTTCGTTCTTTAATTTCATCATTAGACTCATTTTTAATTTTATTTTAATGATAATTATGATGTTTTAAATATTTACTAAAAAAACATTGTCGCTTGTTAAATTATTATTTTATATTATGACTTATGTTCTACTATTTTATTTATATTTATATGTAAAGATATGAGGACTACTACACGCAAAAATATTTATATTTTGTGGTGTGTAAAAAAAAGGGTCATTTACAATAATATACAACATTTAGTAAGTAATTACACTATTAGTGCATCAAAAAATAATTACAAAAATAATACATTTTTCTATATTTATTTATAATATTAGTGCAATTAGGATTCCTTAATTTAGGGAATTAGTATAAGAACAAAAACGACCATAATGAATAATTCAAATTTAAATTCAAATATCTTAGATCTAATAGCAAAAATAAATTCAAATTCAAAATAATAATTCAAATTCAAATATTCAAATTCAAATCTTTATCTCCATCAAATATTCTCAGAAACTTCGCTTCTTTTCTGCGTAATCATCTTCCTCACATTCTTCTTTGAAACCACAACATTGTCAACTTTTTTGTTCCTCAATAATTTCCTGCAATCACTTCAGTTCTTACATTAGCAGTATTATCATTTAAATCTGCAACAAACCGTAATTCCTTATCATTCTTTTCCATCTCTTTCACTGCCCTTTTCCTTCTCTTCCGCACAACAACCGGACTGGAAATTAAAACCTTAACCGTGGATATTTGATTTTTCACAATTTTTTCATGTCCGAAAATTCCAATTCTAATTTCATATCAAAAGAAAAATAAGAACACTACATAGAGAGAGAGATAAGAGAGTGAATGCAATGTTGATAACCAAACTTTCATGCAGTTGGTTGCCAAACTTTTATACCAAGGTAACCAAACCTTTATACCATGGTAACCAATCTACCTCCACACCTGCAGTATGAATTGGTTACCTTGGTCTGAAAGTTTGGCAACCAACTGCATGAAGGTTTGGCTATCAACTGCATCACATTCAAAATAAATTAGTAACTTAATAAAACTGAATTGGTTACCTTGGTATGAAGGTTTGGCTACCCACTGCATAAAGTTTTGGCTACCCACTGTATGAAGGTTTGACTACCAACTGCATCACATTCAAGATACTATTGGCTTAGATAATTAAACCTAAAGTGTGTGTGTGTGAGAGAGAAAATAAAAGAAGTGAGAAAAGGGGATGATTTACTCAGCTTGGGGTTCGGAAGAGGTGATAGGGGCTTGGGCAATGAAGTGGTGGAGGCTTGGGATTTCTTCTGTGTTTTTTAAGAAATGAAGGTTACTATTCGACCGAGAGGATGTTAAATTTCTGAAGATGAGGAGAAAAAAGTGCTTGAACTTGGGAGGCCGTGAAGAGGAGATTGTGGACGAGAGGTGATATGATTTTGAAGAAGAGAGAGAACTTCTAAAAGGGAATGCACATCATCGCCTTTGGAGTTTCTTACGGAGTGGGGTTGGTAGTTGAAAATTGAGGTGATGAGATCTGAAGAGGCCATGGATGAGAGAGAAAATAGAGCTTGCTGGCAACAGCCGAAGTTGGATGGATAGGGGTTAGTTGGTTTGACTGTAAATGAGTTGGGCGAGTCAAATTAAGGAATACTAATTGCATGTTAATTTCTTAAATTAAAGAATCCTAATTGCACTAATATTGTAAATAAGTATGGGAAGTCTATTACTTTTATAAATATTTTATGAGTGCACTATTGTTGTAATTATTTTAAAAAATATAATAGAATATGTAATTGATCTTGACACGCGGGCCGGCCCATCCTGATGCAGCTTGAGGTGTGGACCTCCTTTTTTTAGCCTAAAAAATTCTAGGTCATTTGGGCCTTGCTCATAATTGGGCCCGACCAAGTCAAAGTTCGGTTCATTTCCAGGTCTATAGACAAACATAATAATTTAAAGATATTTTTATATAGAAAACATATATTTTCATATGATTTTCTCTCACATGCAGATGTGACCCACTTATTATTCATGTAAAAGTGATTATGTGAAAATATCAATTTTTTATATGGAAATATCAATTTTCTTTAATATATTGACTTCACTTGGAATTGAAATCTAGGTCATTTTGGCCTTGCTTATAATTGGCCCCGACCAAGTCAAAGTCCGGCTCATTTGCCAGGTTTACAGATAAACATAATAATTTAAAGATATTTTTATATAGAAAACTGATATTTTCACATGAGTTTCTCTCACATTCAAATGTGACCCACTTATTATTCATGTGAAAGTGATCACGTGAAAATATCAGTTTTTTATGTGGAAATATCAGTTTCCTTTTATATATTGACTTCACTTGGAATTGAAATCTAGGTCATTTTGGCCCTGCTCATAATTGGCCCTGACCAAGTCATAGTTCGGCTCATTTTCTAGGTCTACAGACAAACATAATAATTTAAAGATATTTTTATATAGGAAATTAATATTTTCACATAAGTTTCTCTCACATGCAGATGTGACCCATTATTATTCATGTGAAAGAGATCGTGTGAAAATATCAATTTTTTATGTGAAAATATCAGTTCTATTTTATATATTGACTTCACTTGGAATTGAAATTGTAAAAGACTCGTCCTCTTAATTTTATTTTCTCCTCATCAATCTTTAGCAATCCAATTGTACTTCAACCCTAAAAAAGTAAAACTAAACCTCTTATGGAAAGAGAAACGTGTCTTCTTAAATAGGGTTTCTTGTAAAAAGTGTAAATTACTGTTCATGTTTTTTACAAAATATTTGAGGAAAAATTGTGTAACAACTTTTATTACTGTTGGTTTTTCATCACGTGGTCCTTCCAATATGTACGTATTATGGGATCGATCTGTTTTCTTCGTATATGGCATTAAAAAGCATAAAATAGATTAGCTAGCTAGCTAGCTAGGCCAGGATTGTCAATTGAAAGACTAGTTTATATGTATGTATATGTTAACTGTTAACGCCAAGTTTTGTCGGCGCGTCCAATCATCGAATCCACACGCTGAATCCTGCACAGTAACAGATCACACACGAAGCTTAACGGTTTATGCCGCTGGGGGATAGCTCCGGTGTGAGATGAGTACAGGTCGTTACAAGGTTAACAATGGAGGCTTTATTATTTAGTGCTCAATGATGTATTTATCTATTAATTGAAACCAAGCCTTGTATTTATAGCCATTCTCACTACCTTAGAATCCATCTCCGAGTCAGATTAGGACTCCTAAATATGATTGTTACCATTATTTGGGTCCAACACAATCTCCTTAAACGATGCAAGTTGGATTCAATCCAAATACTACCTTTGGAGTTAATTATTCGAACATGGTTAGGATTAAGATCTTTAACCACTTAATGCCCTTATGACTCCGTACGAAGGCTAACCCACTGTACAGGCCCAACCCAACTGATTCCATATAGATTGGTATGGGCTCCGGCCCAAAGGACTCGGACACCCGACCCCGAACACTATTAACCAGGACAGGGCTCCAGCCCAGAGGACTCGGATACTCGAACCCGAACACCTTCAACGTTACTGATGGCTTCGGCCCAATGGGCCCAACTGTAAGACCCCAACTTTTTATAAATAAAATTGAATTTTTTCTATTTATTATTTTAAATTAGTAAGGGTTGATTTGATTAATGTGGTTAGTTATGGGTAAAATGCGCAAATATTTTAAATAAGCAAGTGGTTATAAAATATTCATTTTTGTAGGTGAATATTCGTTTGATCGTGGAATATTCTTGCTGTCGGGGAATATTCGTATGACGGCGCAGCCTTGTGTGGGCCCCATAACGGAAAGCGATTGGATGAAGAAAACGACAAGTACAAGTTTTTATAAATAACGGCGTAGTCGTTACCGTTAACACTATTGGAATACCCGGTGGTTAAAACATAATAATACGCGGTGTTGCACAGTAGCACACGGTATTGCACCAATTATTGATTTTTACGTAAGAAGTCACTACTCAATAATTGTTACAGTAATTACTGTTCAATATTTTATTTTACTGATTCAATAATTGCTACGTTGATATTTTATATTATTATTGTTTCAATAATTGTCACTACACAGTATTTTTCATTATCAGATCAATAATTCATATTATTTGAATAATATTATTAGATAGCATTATTGGCAATGTCTAAAAATTTCTATCTGAGAAGAGGTTTGGTTACCTAATTGCGTGCCAGTAAGGAAAAATCCTTATTGAAAAGCCTCATCTTTCTTGGGAACGGCCTGGTTGTCAGTATTGTGATTCTGTAATATTATTTATGAATAATTAATTACTGATTTATACGATAAGGAAAATATTCATTATATGTGGATATAGATAAGGTGACAATTGTTGAAAATTGATATTTTATCTTTTCTGATAAAATAATTCATTTAAATATATTATTATATTATAATAATATAATAATTGTGATATTTTTACGATGAATGTGTGATATATGAATAAATGAGGAGGAAGAGTATTTTTATTGCAATAAATAATAAAAACATGTTAAACATGTCGGTGGACCCAATTTTTGACTGAAATTTGATTATAGCCTGTAAAATCGTCCGTATGTGGATTTCGGTTAATTTCTGTTTGGAATTTGAGAAAACTTAAACTTAAAAAGTTGTAGAAAATTGAATTTCCTATGGAATGGACATAAGATTTGAATTTTTCTGATAAAAGGACTATTTATTATGAATTATTGAAGTTCCTGAATAATTAATTTTTAAAGTTTTAATTTTTTTTAAAAAGAAAAACGTTTTTAATAAGTTGGTGGGCCCCACTAATATGTAAAATGAGCTGAATTCAGATTTCTTGGTGTGTGTAGGAAATTTATATAAATATATTAATATTTTATTAAATTTTCTACTTTGGTGTTCTAAGCATTTTTCTATAAATAGGGTGCTTAGGTTAGAATTGAAAATCACACCAGAAACTAAAGTTTTCTCTCTCTATAATATCAAGCGTATTTTTGTGAGTATTTTGATACTTTGAGGGTTGCTATATGGTGCAAGTTCCTTCAGCACTATATCCAGTATTCCAGTCAGAAGTACTGTCTTTTTGATATAAAGGATGTTATTTTCTTTTATAAATGATATTATTCTTTCAATATCATTATGCTAGAATATTGGTAAGATTTTTCTTATAAAATTCTTGCCTTTTTGTGTCGAGGTTACTATTCACGTATACGGCACTATTCACAAAAAAATTAAATTTTTGTTCTTTGTCCAAGTTGTTATTATGATTACTAGCTTTGATTGTATCCATGTTTTGATCTTCATTCTTAAATTTTACATCACAATAGTTTACTATGGAGTATTTTTGAACATGGATGAACTAAAATACGAGTCCTTAATCCTTATCCTTTTATCTCACTGGATTCGTTTTCTTAAAATATTTTTCATCATCCTCAGTCCTAAATGATGATATTATTGAATATCTTTGGCCTGTAGTACAAAGATGAATGATTAACTAATGAATATCTTTGGCCGTAGTGCAAAGATGAATAAGAACAACTGGTGATATAAATGAATATCTTTGGCCTGTAGTACAAAGATAAATATTTGATTCAAGATGTATATTGATTGATGTTACAGGGATAAAATATTGATGATGGACTTTTAAATCTTAGAAGATAGTAAAATTCATTCTCTACTTGACTCTTCTAATGGATTGCTATTTTCGCTGCAGTTGTTGATCTAAAATTTGTTGTCTATTATATTCTATCAGATTTTTCCCTGTTGAAGAATATTATCTTAGTCATAATATTCTTAACTGGGCTAGTTGAGCTCACCCTTTTTCCTTTTTGTTCCATTTTCTTCTCAAGAAGCGAGAATATAGCGGGAAGTAGTCGGGGTGTGGAGTGATGTTCTAAAGCAGTTGTTATAATAGTCCTCACTATTTTGTAAAATAGTGTATCAATAATTGTAATGAGAACTTATTTGAGTGTGGATATTGTCTAGAAGACAATATTTGTATTTTAACTCACAGTTTGTGTGTTGTCGTATTTTGCATGACAATGGTATTAATAAAGTTGTAGTTATTTCTGTATCATGTATTTGGCGACTCAGAATGGGTGATGTATACCTATTTTGGGGGCGTCACGCCAACAACCACTTCGGGTGCCAGGCCTTCAGCCCACAAGAAGGTCAGTAAAATGATCCCGGACATTGCCACCCCAATCTCTTGTTATAATATATATTTATAATTAGAGACTTGAAAAGACATAAACTCGAAGAGTCACAACAGCAAATGATGAGTTGTCTAGGGAACCTAAACGGTTTTTCTTTATTTTTCGAAATGCCACACGTCTTTCTAGGATCGGGCCCCTTCTGCCATAAATAGCCGCCCCAAGGATTCGTGCAGTCTCACTATAAAAACCCCAACCCATCCAACATTGTCACTTTTCCCAGTCTTCCTCATTTCAAATTCTTCTCTCAAATTTTCTGGCAAGGGCGATTTCCGGCGAGCACTCTACTTCACCAAACTTCTCTGATTCCAGCTCTTCTACTTGTTTTTGCTTATTAAACTTCACATTCACACCTCATTCACCTCAAATGGTTGATTTTAGCATTCCTCCCTCCACTGAGTCAGTTCCACCCACTGCCACTATCGCCGCCGGAGATCTGATTCTGGTCGATTTACCGGCAGCACCCATCGATACTTCCACTGACACTGTCGAATAGAAGATCTGAAAGCTTTACGCCTCGGAGACTGATTTCTCTCATGTCAATACCAAGCCCACCATCGCCACATCCCAGCTTGCTAATATCCGAACTTTATTTTCCATCCCCAAAGAGTACAAACTTCGGGTGCCTGAACCCTCTGAAAGGATGTTCTGGCGTCCCGAAGGCGACTGGGTAGCCATTCCTCTCTGGGCTCTAAAGTATGGGGTTCGGTTCCCTCTTCATGAGTTCATCTCTTCCTTCCTTTGCTTTGTGTGGATCGGGTTCGTACAACTTGTGTCGAACTCGTATATCCACTTAATCTCCTTTATTGCTTTGTTTCAGGAGGTCGGGATCACTCCTGGCCTCGATTTCTTTTTTGTCTTATTCACTGTCAGGAAGTCGAAGGAACTCAGCTTTCGGCAACTTAACTGTGTGGCCGATCGAGCCACATTTATCAAGTTCCAGTAACAAGGGTTGGCACCCACAATGGTTCTTCATGAGAGGAACTGACCTCAAGCTCTTACCGAACATGTCCGCTCCTGAAGATCCCATAGCCAAGATATCCAAATTTTTGAAGGATCGATCGGACGCCTTCAAGGCATTTTACAAGCAACTGTGCAAAACCGAATGGGGTTCAGGAGTTTTATCTAACGACACTTGGTTGTACAAACACGGGTGTAAGTATCTTATCCCGAACCTCTCTATACCTCTATTAATTTTCGTCTTGCTTCCATAACCATTTTTCTGACTTGCTTCCCTTTGTGCAATGACAATCTTCAAACCCGAAGGGGCCGCTGAGTCCTTAGCCCCCTTGCCATTCAAAACCGAGTCGATCCGTCTTCTTATTATTGACGAGATGGCTGAAGAGGAGACCATCTCGATTGCAAAACTCTCAACTGGTTCTGCATCGGGTCCAGCCCCCCCCCCCCCCCCCGATCACCACTACCGACCCTGCCAACAAGAACGTACTTAAGATGAACCGATCGAAGAAGATGGCTTTGCTAAAGCAGAGTAAGAAGAAGCCTTTTACCAAGGGCCCCACCAAGCCATCTTCTTTGGTTGTTCTGAAGCAAACCCCTTCTCCACCTCCTCCGGTTGCTATCCGCGAGGATTCGGAGGAAACTAAAGAGGTTCCTCTTGAACCTCGCATAAAGAGGCATCGCCTGACAGAGGATTCGAATCTTCAGATTGTGGATGTCGTTCCTCATCCCAATTCAACCCCAACATCCAAGTCTGCCGTCGACGCCAGTTCCTCCCATGGGACGCCGACCACCTTTTGGTCGAGGAGCCCCTCAGAGGTGTTTCCCTTTAATCTGCTCGACCACTTCAAATTACGTGGAGACGACGAGCGATTCAAGGGATTCTCTTCCAAGGAGCTCTTAGTGGCCTATATCAAGGCCCAGTGTCAGGTAAACCCGAAGCCTTAATGTATTTGCTTTTTTCGACCCTTTATTTCTCATAACTTATATATTCCATCCGGTGTTGTAGGCCAATGTTATCCTCGCCCGAGCCATTCCGCATGTGGCCCGTGCTACTAAGAATGAGTCTCGGCTTAAGACGGATATGAAACTGCTTGGGGCTAACGTTCGGGGTCTGCGGTCTGAACTGAAGAAAGAAAATGATCTCCATGCTGAGACCCGAAATAAAATGACCATGGCCAAACGCCAGATCGATGAGCTCAAGGAACAATACGCACTACTTTAACAAGAGTTCGTTGGTCTCGACAATCACGCCAAAAAACTCATCTAGGAGAAAGATCTCTTGTCAGAAGAAAACAAGGATCGAGAGCAGGCGCTACATGCCCTCGAGGAGAAGTTTATCGAGATGCATGTGAAAATGATGCATTTGATTCGGGAAAATAACACTTTTAGGGAAGAGCTAGCCGAAGTCAAGCAGCGTGTTATCGAAGAGTACGAGGAATCTCCGGCCTTGACCGAGAATATCATGTCTCAGTTTACTGAAGGCTATGAAGCTTTTCGGGTGAAGGCTTGGGCGAAGTTAAATGCTGATGGGCTTGACGTTTCCGTCCTTGATTCTTCTGACGAAGAATCTGAGGCTGAAGATGGGGGCCCCGAAGAATAGTTTCTTCTATGGTGTTTGTATGTAATTTTTGTAATCTTTTCTTATTCCTTAGTTTGTAACTTTCTCGATCAGTTTTGTTCAAAACTTATCTGATCAGATTTGTAAAAACTTTTGGATATAAATGAAGTACAAAAAAATTTTCTTTGTAATTTCTTCGATCAATTATACTTGTGACTTTTACCGATCAGTTGGGTTGTTTCTAACTTTCTGATCGGTTTTTGTCCGAAGCTTGTCTGATAAAAAAGCTTATGAATATAAATGAAGTGCAAAATTTTCCCGCAAAGAAATTCACATTTATTTCATTGATAAATAGCATGAATTACATAAATAAAGGAAGGAATGAAATAACTTTTGCTGGTAATATTTTCTAAGTCTTCCAGTATGCCATGTATTCTTTACTTCCGAACCATCCATTGCCCGAAGCTAGTAAGTACTTGGCTTCAGCACCTCTACTACTTCATAGGGCCCCTCCTAGTTCGGCATCAGCTTGTCAGTGTTCTGGGTGATCGATGCCTCTGACTCCTGAAGAACCAAATCCCCAACTTCGAACCTCCTTAGTTTCACCTTCTGGTTATAGTGTCGGGCAGTTCGCTTTTGATAAATAGCTAGCCTTATCAGAGCTGAATCCCGAACTTCTTCCAATAGATCAAGATTTAATCGTAGGTCGTCGTCATTGTATAACTCCTTGTATTGACTGACCCGAAGTGTTGGAGATCCAATCTCAATTGGTATGAATGCATTGGTCCCATAGGCTAATTAGAACGGTGAATCCCCAGTTGTCGTCCTTGGGGTGGTTCGGTAGGCCCACAAAACACTAAGTAATTCCTCATGTCACCGACCCTTCAATTCATCCAACCTCCTATTGCTGAAGGCGTAAAGCCATCATGGCATCCTGATTTTGTTGCATCTTGTTCTGCAAGATGAACTGACGTTGGTCTCGACTACCTTCCGCCCTATCGTTCCCTCACCTTTCGCCAGCCTGAGACTAATTGTCATCGGCATGACTGACGAGAACAGGAGTGTACGACTAGCCGGAAACAGTCGTCGCTGGACAGATTGGGTGTGTTCAGTATTGTCTCCCTGGATCTTAGAACCCAACCAATCCTTTACCGACCCCTTCACCTAAGTGGTGTGGTGGGTTTTTGCTTTTTCCTGGTTTGAAGCATTGTTATCCCTGCTCGCCATGACTTTCTACCGAAAAAGTAACACAGTGATTGTTGATGCACTAAATACCCCTCCTTCTAGCGCCAATGTTAACGCCAAGTTTCGCCGGAACGTCCAATCACCGAATCGACGCGCTGAATCCTGCATAGTAACATATCACACATGAAGCTTGACGGCTTATGCCGCCGGAGGATAGCTCCAGTGTGAAGTACAGGCCGTTACAAGGTTTAACAATGAAGGCTTTAGTATTTAGTGCTCAAAGATGTATTATCTATTAATTGAAACCAAGCCTTGTATTTATAGTCATTCTCACTACCTTAGAATCCACCTCCGAGTCAGATTAGGACTCCTAAATATGGTAGTTACCATTATTTTGGTCCAACACAATCTCCTTAAAAGGTGCAAGTTGGATCCAATCCAAATACTACCTTTGGAGTTAATTATTCAAACATGGTTAGGATTAGGATCCTTAACCACTTAAAGCCCTTATGACTCCGTACAAAGTCCAACCCATTGTACAGGCCCAACCCAACTGATTCCATATAGATTGGTCTGGGCTCTGGCCCAAAGGACTCGGACACCCGACCCCGAACACTATTAACCAGAACAGGGCTCCGGCCCAGAGGACTCGGATGCCCGAACCCGAACACTTTCAACGTTACTAGCTTCGGCCCAATGGGCCCAACAACCCCTTCGGGTGTCAAGCCTTCAGCCCATAAGAAGGTCAGTAAAATGCTCCCAAACATTAACATTTTGTGTATTGTTACTATAAATTAATTATTAGTAAATCAGAAAAAAAACACACCATATGGACTTCACTCACTTAATTCATTAGTTATTAACTTTGACTGTATATAGTTAGAGTTCGGATCTTAAGCTCACCCCAAATCCAACTCATCCGAGCTCACCTCCCTTTAGCGACGGACCCGGCGATGGTTCGGTTATACAACCGTCGTCTATACTTTTAGCGGCGGACAACATATAGCGTCGCTAAAAGTATAGACGACGGTTGTATGACCGAACCATCGTCGGGTCTGTCGCTAAAGGGGGGTGAGCTCGGGTGAGTTGAATAAAAGGTGAGCTTAAGATCCGGACCATATATAGTTATTAGTCAAGGGGTAATGTCATTTAAATGGAATGTATATGTATAGGAAAATGATCTATAGCATGTATTTGCTATAAATTAAAAATTGGTAAATATCATTTTTACCTTCTATTATATTTATTAACCGCTAGGATTTAAAAAATAAATTCTCATACCGCTAGTTATTCTAGCGGACAGGAGTAATATTTTTTCTGGACACTTATGCCCTCATCATAAGTCATATGCAAACTGCTCCCTCCATTTCTAAATAAGTGTCGTTTAAGGTTTTTGCACATGGATTAAGAAAATCATTTAATACTATCATTTAATAATTAAAATTTGTATGAAATTCCATCACTACCCCTGTATGAGAAGTTGAAAACTATTAATACTAAGGGTGAGAATTTCTTGGGACAATGAGAGAAGGTAAGGGTAATATAGGAAAGTAAATAATTTATTTTCCTTGAAAGTTGTAAACGACAGATAATTTGAAACAAATTTTTTCTTCCGAAACGTCACTTATTTAGGAATGGAGGGAGTATATTATTAAGCAACGATCTCATCTGACCAAAATTTACAAGTATGTCGGCCATGATTGATTCTCCAAAAAGAAGGTAACCAAATATTATGATGGTAAAGTAAATTGCAGAACAAAGTACTAGTGAAATTCGGACAGCCGAGATCATGTCAGCAGCTTTTCCAAGCTCCACTCCACTCCAATAACATGAACTGCAATCATTCATTTGATGTACTGAGTTTTAAGAAAACTTGAGGAACATACAGTTTCTTGTCCCAAAAGAGTGATTTTTGGCATTGAAGTGAACATTGGAGAATGATATGTACTTACCATTAAAATGAAAAGTGAAGGCAGTCACAATGACAGGAACTGCAGTGAAAAGGTTGAAGAAGGAGGCTTGATTGTCCAACTGAGGTATTAGTCTTGGACCCTGTGTTTTTCCTTCCAAGAGTGCAGAGATTGCCAGCACCTGAACATACCCCCACAGATGTTCAGAAAAAATATTACTCCTGTCTAATAACTAGCGGACGGCTAGTTTTTTTTTTAAATCCTGACCGCGGTTAATAATGTAATGGAAGGTAGAGATAGTATTTGCTTATTTTTGATCCATAATAAATACATGTTATAGATCATTTTCATATATAGAGAGAGGATCAAGTGCATAACCCTTTGTTTAACATACCTTGCTCACCACCTTTAGCGACAGGTCGGGCGACGGGTCGGTCAATCGCGTATATTAGAAAATTGTCGTCTTAACTTTTAGCGACACATCGAACCGTCGCCATAATATATAAACCGTTTATCTGTTCTATAGCAACGGACCAAACCGTCGTCCAGTCCGTCGCTAAAAATAGTGACCAGGATATGTAAAATAAAAGGGTATGCATAAAAAACGGATTATATATATATAAATATTACTCAGAAAGGATCCTACAAACGTATATATCACGTAATTGATGACAAATTGAGACGCCCACTAATTAAACCCCATTAATCTTCTATTATAGTAGTACACACCATTAGCAGTCTTAGCTTCTGCTTTAAAATGTATATATATATATATATATATATATATATATATATATATATATATATATATATATATGAGTAGTGATCTATATAACAAACAATTGTTATGGACACTATTCTAGCAAACAGATCTAACGGCCCAAAGAGGAATTTTTTTTACTAGCTGCTACACTTAGTAGCGGCAAGGGAATTATTTTTTTCTGGTCTCTACTCTCGGTAGAGGTTGGAAGAAATGTCCTAAATACCATTAGTTAGATTTAAATAGTTTTAATTTATTAATTTGTAAGGTAATTTCAAGTTGTATTACACTATGGAGTTTAAATTTTAAAATATCAAATTATCAAAGTATATAATTAACAGAGGACGGATCTAAAGCATACATCTTAAATAAACATATCTCACTTAAATAGCATACCTTTATTAAAATTATGTCGCTTTAGAGATTTTTTAAAAAAACAAAATAATATTAAAAGATAGTAGCAGTCCCACTTGGTTCCTTTTATTTACAAAAATGTTATCCGCGGCCCCACTTGTTTTTTTAAAAAATCTCCAAAACGACGTAGTTTTTAATAAATATATATTATTTAAGAGAGGTATGTTATTTAAGAGGTATGTTTTAAATCCGACCTCATAATTAACAATGTTAAATTATATTACATAAGAAATTATTTATACAAATATTTTATAAACATAAATACATTAAATATAGTTGACAATGTTAAATTTTATTACTTAAGAAATTATTCATACAAATTAATAAATACATTGAATATAATTGACAATTTAAAATTTTATTACTTAAGAAATTATTTATAAAATAAATACATTATATATAGTTAACAATGTTAAATTTTATTACTGAAGAAATTATTTATACAAATATTTTATACATTGAAACTATTTAAATCTAACCGCTAGCCAGCAAAAAAAAATTCTCTAGCCGCTACTAGTACTAAGAGTAATGGCCAGTAAAAAAAATTCTCCTTGGGCTGTTAGATCTTCGAATTAATATATATATATATATATATATATATATATATATATATATATATATATATATAACAGATCTAAAACATACTTCTTAAATAGCATATCTCTCCAAAATAACATACATTTATTAAAATTACATCGTTTTGAATATTCTTTTAAAAAATAAATGAGGCCGCATGTGGTATTTTTATAAATAAAAGAAAAGTAAGTGAGAACACTCTCTTTTAATATTATTTTATTTTTTTAAAAAAATCTCTAAAACTATAATTTTAATGAAGGTATGTTATTTAAGCGAATTATTCTTATCCGTTCTGTATATATATATACATAAATATATATAGGTTGTGATCCATAGCAAACGGTTGTTATGAATACTATTATAACAAACACTATTATAACAAACAGATTTTACACCGTTAATGATTGTCATGGTCTTCATAACTAAAATATTGTTTTGATTATTTCTTTTATTAAAATATTGGTGTTAGCTTAATTAAATGCAATTACAAAAAGGATATATCTATAAATGAAAGTTTTGTACGTCAAAAAAAATTATTTTACGTAAAAAAATTGGTAATTGACATAGTATCACAATTATAATACATTATGATAAAATTATTTATCACTAACAATCATCATAAGTACTATTATTATTTTGTAATTATTCAAAAAATTTATCACAAATAATTACTATATTTTATAATTATTTTTAAAAATTGTCACAAAATTTCATTACATATAACAGTGCATCCATGTTTTGGGCCCGACTTATTAGTGTGTGGATGATTTAGTCTTGTGGCGTGAGATATTTTTCTAGACAAACACGCATGTTCACATCATGATCTCCAATATAGCACTATAGTTTTAAACACGAGAAACATGCACATTGCCAAGTGTGTAATTTAAGGATATATATTATGTACTTCCCACTTGGAATTAATTTAAACCATACATAAAATTAAGCCTCATATTTATATATCTTATCTTGCTCGCCCCATCTTTATATATATATATAGCAAAACAATATCTATAGTTAATTCCAACGTACCCTCTTCTTCTTGCTAGAACTAGAGCTAGAGCTAGAGCTAGAAGTAGAGTCTAAGAATATAATTAAAGACATGATCATGTCTTCTTCCTTTCAGCCCACCACTTCAACCTCCTCACACCCCAACTCAAATTTTAACGAGAATCGATGGGTGATTCAAATTCGTCGAACTCTGGAGGAAGAACTAGAAGAAGAAAATAACGAAATCCCCGTCTCCATCTTCAGTGTTCCAAAAACCCTAATTGCCAGCAATCATCCAGAGTCTTACACGCCACAACAAGTTGCACTAGTCCCTTACCATCACTGGCGCCCGGAGCTCTACGAGATGGAAAGGTACAAGCTCTCAGCTGCCAGAAGAATCCTCAAACGTCTCAGCTCTAAATTCGACACCTTTCAAGCTATTGTTGATCAGTTGATAAAGCTGGAGCCCAGGATTCGAGCTTGCTACCACAAGTACCTTGATTTCAGCGGCGAAACCCTGGCATGGATGATGGCTGTTGATGCCGCCTTCTTGCTCGAGTTCCTTGAAATCTACTCCGTAAAAGAAGGTAAACTACTCACAAAAGTAACGTCAAGGATGTCCCATTTGGTGGATTCTGCAGGGCGAAAATCGGCTCATATCGCCATTCTTAGAGATATGTTAATGCTTGAAAATCAAGTCCCGCTATTCCTACTAAGGAAAATGCTGGAGTTGGAGTTGGGATCCAAAGACTCGGCAGATGAGATGTTGCTTTCGATGTTAACCGGTTTATGTAGGGAGCTTTATCCCTTCAAATCGCCGGAGGTATTACCTAACATTCTTATTCAAGATTCTGCTCATATCCTAGACTTTTTCTACCGCCTACTCATGTCCAAGGCGGCAAGACAATCCCTAATAAACGAAGCCGATCACGAGGTGGAGGAGGAGGGCCATGAGGACGACGGAGAAAATGATGAATTAGAAAAATCCCATGAGAAATCATCACGCTACGTCGTAACCTTCCTTCGTGAGGTATGGAAGATCATTTCGAAGCTAAACAAAGGTCCGGTACGTTCTCTAAAATCATTGGCACACTCTAAACCGGTTAAACTAGTGTTGAAAATGCCGTGGACAATTGTCTCTAAAGTTCCCGGGTTGAAACTGTTGAAAGAACCTATAGAACATCTATTTTTGTCCTCCTCACAAGATAAAGAGCAGATGAAGCCCGAAAACGACAACGTTGTTAGACCTCCATTGATTGAGGAACTAACAATCCCTTCTGTCACCATGCTTGCCAAAGCCGGCGTGTGCTTTGTTCCCACCAACGGCGGCATCTCTAGTACTCATTTCGACAAAAAAACATTTACCCTGAGTCTCCCAAGATGAACTTGGATGTAAACACGGGGGTAATATTAAGGAACATGGTGGCATACGAGGCATGCAGTGCATCCGGCCCTTGGTTTTTACTCGTTTTATCGACTTCATTAATGGGGATCGTAGACACGAGGGAGGATGCAAAGTTGCTTAGGGAAAGGGGGATTATTATGAACCGTTTGAAGAGTGACGAAGAGGTGGCCAACTTGTGCAATGGGATGAGTAAGTCTATCAAATTGACCAAAGTGCCCTTCTTGGATAAGGTGGTTGAAGATGTGAACAAGTACTATAATGGAAGGTGGAAGGTGAAAGCAGAGAAATGCATAAGGGGATATGTGTTTGGGTCGTGGAAGGTTTCTCACGCTGCTTGCTTGTATTATGCTGCTGTGTTTGATGGCTTTACAAGCCTTCTGCTCAGTTTATAGTTGTTCACGTATGTTTAAAAATCTCTACTAATCCCGGCCTGATTAATTAATTCTGATCATAAATTACTTGTAATTAAGTTGTGTGCGTATTTTTATTTTTGTTTTGTTTTTGCTAATATTCTATAAGTTGAATGTTGTGTGTATGTGTAGGTAAGTTGTAAAAGTAATGCAACAAGTTTAAGTTTTAATTATTTGTGATTTTAC